>BMAU01020226.1:0-122500 GCA_019973935.1 Trichonephila clavipes | reverse complement strand
CATCTGCACATTGACCCTTTGGCACAAGAGAGGAAGGTTAACATTTCTGTCTCTAAAAAAATAAATTTGAATAAACGTCATGTTAACATTGAGGGAAAAAAATAATACACTTTAGGTGTAATCTTTGTGCAAATCCTCACCTAAGAGTTGTGAAGAGTTACTACTCCACTTCCTGTGTAAATGGGTGTGGAGTTAAAGGCAGTTAATAGAGTTCCAATGTCGACAACCTAAAGTCAACAGACAAGCAGGGTCGCAACCTTCGCTTACAAACAAGCAATTATTGCTAATAAACGGATGAATTCGCACTTTTCTCACGTAGCTAGGTTGCCGCACTTGGCGAAGCATCATTTTTTTGTATTGATGAAACTCTGAATCAATAGAAAAATATTTTTTTACAGAGGTAACGTTTATAATGGTGAATGCTGTTTAAAGTAGTTTAGATTTTCATGTCGTGAAATAAATTGCTATGAAAGTGAAAGATAATGTAAAATATAATATACCCATACATAAAAAGAACTATTTAAAGTGATAATCTAAATAATGGGGAAGATGTAACAAAGGGAAAAAAAGGTTGTTTTAATAAAAGTTTTAACTTGCTAAAAACAGGCGGAACATGATAAAATATTTTTTGCACTTTAAATCAAAAAACATTTTAGCATTATTCAATTGCCAGTTAATTGATAAGAACTGCAATTATTCATAAGGATAGTAAATGATGTTCTATATTATTTGACCCTTCTTCAATAATGTATTAAAATAAGCCTTAAAAAATACCTAACAACCATAGTCTATACGGGAGCCAGATTTCACTTTAAGTCAGTAATAAAGGTCCATCAGTGAGTGAGGAAAAGTTATATGACGCATTATAAAGCAATAGGATGGCTATTAGTGACGGGTTACGTAATTATGTGCCAGAAGTGGAGTAGCTACCACCGTATAAGCCGTATCAGTGATACAAGGCCCCAAGCCACAGGGGCACCAACATGACTAAGTAAAAAATTGTAAAGAGCCCCCAAAAATGCCTCCAAGTGATTTTGATACAGAGCCCATTCAGGACTAGCTACGCCAATGTGCCTAGGATGACATCTGAGCTGGCAACCCCTTTCCAGACTACCACGCCACGCCAATGGTAGGGCTTTGGGCCTCAGCAGTTTTTACGTTCATCAGCTCCTCTAGTATGGCACCAAAACGGGAATCCGCGATATGCAGGTCACGAATTTGTGACCATAACCTCAAGACTACCAAAAGATACCTCGGACACTTAGGTGCTTTAGGTGTGTTTTAAGTATATCTGTACGATCACAGTCGACATCAGGGACCTGCAGCAGATCGTTTTGACCTCCCCCAAAACTTATCTGTTGTTTGTTGACATATAATGACGTTGATTCGTATGCATAATAGTTCATTCAAATTTTCGGTCTTTCACCCTCGTATTTGACCTATGTTGACATTCAACAGAGGATATTAATATTTTTCTAATAATTTTACAGAAATACTACAATGTATTGAACATCTTTAAAAATCGGAATTAATCAATATGTTTAAAATGTTCGGATTAAAAATCAAAATGGAAAGAGAGAATGTGATGAATTTTTGGCTTTTGATTATTGGCTTTGAGATCCATCAAATTGCAGGCTTGTAGTTTCGTTTGGTTGGATGGCTGCTTTTCGCGCAAGAGCTGCTCTATGGGTTATTGGTTCGAATGTGTCTCAACAGGAAACAAATACGCAGACAAATTGGAGATATCTTTCCAAGACCCTTTACAGAAAACTTATTGCACTTTAAAAGAAAATAATTTAATTGATTTAAATTAAAATAAAAAGACTTCCTCTGTTATTAAAATAATATAGTTATTAACATAAAAAGTCATCTTTTTCTCACATTTTCTATTTATTCTTAAGAATTTGGACAATTTAACACATTCAGCTTTTAAATCTTAATAATAAGGTATCAATATTCTATACCAGTAAAGAGCAAACTGCGAGCCTCGGTCCAGATGCGGCTGGTCTAGAGGTTCTTTTAACTTAAATGTTTAAAAAAATTCTTTTAAAGGAATGTTCAATTCATTTTTTTTTTTTTGTGCATAAGTAAAAATTTCTATTGAATGTTGAATACTTTATACGCGTGTAAAATATAGTTTTTAGAATTTATTGAGAATTTTATTTAAAAATGTATGCATATATAAAAGTTAGAATGTTGATCTTATTAATATTAAAAAATTTCTCTCTCTAAGACATACTATTTTTTTTTCATTTTTGTAATGAATTACATAGGCTTACAAAAAAGTTTTTCTTTTCTTTTTTCATCGGGTTCGCTCTATGCAATTGGCTTTCAAATCCCATGATCTACCCCTTCAGCAAGTATAATGTATTTTGCGTGATTAAGACTAAAATCTTAATATATCTCTCTCCCAAATGCTTGGGTGGGTTTTTTAAGAGGTACTTTTGGGGTCATTAAAGAAATGCTATCTTACTGCCCTGTCATTTTATCCTCCCAACACATTTTTCACATCATCAAGGAAGACAACACGTGCACCAAAATCACGTTTAAAAAACAGAAAATAAACAAACTTTTATTCGCACATACAAACAAGCAGTTTTATTTTCCAAAATCGATACGAATGAAGGATGCTGAAAACGAAATCATTCATCAAACACATTTAAAAAAAAAGAAAAGAAAAAAAATTATGCAATCAAACCACTGCTACTAAAAACCCGAGGCCTGTCGCCGAAAGCTTTGAGCTGTTATTATTTAGTTTCTTTTTTTTTCTCTAACTTTGAAAACGATCACAAACTCTCTATCTTTATTTGTCGCGTCATTAATTTTGATTGAAGCCAATGATTCGCTCATCCAGAACATTTTCGTCGCCAATCTCCCCACCCAATCACAGTTTTTTTTTTGGTGTCTCGGTTCTTCTTTCTTTGGGGATGCATTGGAGGATTTTGCTACAGTTCTCACGGTTGGCAGATTAATTTTGGCCAGTCTACAGGTTGTTATTCAGTAATGGTGTAACTAAGGAGTTGGGCCAACGTATGCATCAAGTATATGGGGGGGGGTTTAAACGCAGAACACGTTTTTGTTGAGAGAGTTATCGAATGAAATCCGATTCTTTTTCCCAGTAAATATCTATGGGATATTAATAATATCAAACATATGGAATCAGTGAATAAGTGTATATTTACGTCACAGTATTAAGTAACACGAGGGCTGTTGGGGACGGACCTCGTCATTTTGAACCAATGTCAAGTGACGTGGACGATACCTGAGCTGGCACCTCCTCTCCTAACTACCACACCACATCAACGGGAGGACGTTTGAGCTCTCGACAGATTTAACGTGCATCGCTCCCCTACACGGTGGGTCTTTAGTGGTAGTGGGCTCGAACTCGTGACAAGGCCAACCACGATCCGATACCTTGGTCACTCGGCTACCGCGGCCCCACACGAACGGGAGGATATTTGTCTCGCCATGTTTAACATGCAGCTGGTCTCTACACGGTGGGTCTTCTGCGGTCTTCGAACTTCCACACTAACGAAGGACTTTGAGCCTTAACGTGCATCTGCACGGAGGGTCTTCAGAGAAACTACAACTTGAATTCATGACACTCTGGTCACGTGTCTGGGACCGTAACTGCTAGGCTTTCGCGACCACTTCAAACATATATATAGAATAGATATATTTATATAAATCAGTCCACGGATTATGTTTTCTGTAAACATTTATTCCCTTATTATCACGAAACATAAACAACCAACTTTTTCATTCTTGGCATGTGCCATAATCCATATACGCAGGGGTTGGAATACGGAAAGGGAAAAGGATGGAAATGAAAACGAAAAGGGAGAAAAAGTGTATCTTCGCCAAATATCAAAGAGCCTGAACAAAATTTGAAACACTATTTCAATTAGAAAAGTAAATTTATTTTCATACAAATTCGTGATACTGAAACGCATAACTCTCTCTCTCTCTCTCTCTCTATATATATATATATATATCACGTGTATTCTACCGGATGTTTAAAATTTAGTAACGTTTCGTTATATATGTATATATACATTATATATATATATTTTTCTTCCATGTAATGTGAAAAACTTCATTTAAAATTAGATTTAAGGAAACAAAATGTGAAGCACATTTAAAGAAAATGAGCTGGTATAGTAAAATATGTTTTTTTCTGTGGAATAGTGAACTTACTACAAAAGAATTGTATCTTTTTTTGCAAAAACTGCTTCGATTTTGCGTATTATTCTTTAACATTACGCGAAAACAGGTATAAGAGAAAATAATTCGCATGTTTTGAGAACCATGAATGGCAAAAAAAAAAGAACCCTCATGACTGTTTTAAATTTTTTTTCTTCTTTTCAACAGTTTTATAATTTCTGTTTACACTTAAATTTAGATACGCTATAAATCTTTAAAATAAAAATTTTAAAAAAAACGCTTTTTTTTATATAAATTTTATGCTCAGTTAGAAGTTTTGGAGAAGGAATCTTAATAATAAAGCACAAGTGACTTCTTTATAATAAATGAATCAACTCTGAAACACATCATTAAGCATTTAAATGGATCAACGGTATATAAAATATCAAGTTTTATTTAAAATACCAAACAAGTTCAAGTTTTTTTTTTTAAATAACAGTAAAATTCTTTAAACAACGCAAATGCACTCCCCAAAAGAATTTTTCTTTATATATTTCCTACTTATTTGATATTTCTTTAACATAATTGTAAATTTTAATTATACCTTTAATTAATCAAGCTTATTAATGCCATAATAAGCTCATAATAATATTTATCATTTTATTTCATTTGTTCATTAAGGTCATACTATCTAAAGTAACCCGAGACTATTGACGATGAACTTAGTAATTTTAAGTCTTGGTCATATGCTACTGCGATGATAGCTTCCTCCTCACTCCCCAAACTTCCACACTATGCCAACGTGAGGACTTTGAGATACGACAGATTTAATGCGGATCAGCCCCTCAAGAGGAAGAGGGTCTTTAGTTGCACCAGTGCCCGATTATCCTTTGGGCGCTTGGGGTGGGCACCCAGGAGCCCGGAAGGGCCCGAATAAGCTCAACTTAACCAGATTTTCTGGTAATAAATTTCGATCCACCAAAACCAAGGGGGCATGCACATCTTCTGCACCCAGGGCCCGAAATGAGCTTAAATCGGCACTGAGTCGCACCAGAATTCGAACCCATGACATAAGCAACACTTGTCAAGAGTAGGCGATCATGATTGCTGGCTACTTTGCTCTGAGGATAATTTTAAAGACGCAATCACAACGAGACAATTTGTAATGAGCGAGGAATAGGTAACCAAACAGAAACCGTTGTATGCTGGAGTAAGCCCTCTAATTGAGTGCATTTTTTGCCGCTGGTTGTTTGCCATTTTGATGTGAATGAGCATTTAAGTGAGTGGTCCATAAATTTTCCCTAAAAATAGTGTTGTCGCAGCTTAGTCAAATATATCTCGCCTACACCATTCAAACTAAACTATTGCGTTGCGTAATATAGGTTAACAATTATGAGTCCAACGTAATCGTAAATGCATAGGAAATTTATGATACCGATCTTCTTTGGGACATTTCTGATATTTACGTATAGCTTCTAAGTTAAAATTCATTGATTACTAACGTTCACCAATATTGCGGCATAAGTAGAGACTAATAATAACAGAGATTTTCTCAAGGGTGAGGTTTGGGAGTTTAAAATCCTCCAATGAACCAAAACATTTTTAATTTTTAGCGTAAAAATTAGGTCTCGGCACTTTCGCGAGGGTGTCTACTGGTTTTGTAAACTCCTGTTAAACAAGTAGTCTGTGTACGCCATTGAGCATTAATATTGCAATATAATTACAGAAATTAAATAAATTATATTAAAAATGAAATGCAAGCGTTATTAATAAAGATATAAAAAGCCCATTATTATAATTTTTTATTGTTTGATATATTCTGATTACATCATATCGATGCTGATTATTCGACATTGGAAGAAAACCACTCTTTATTGGCTGATTTTTTCTGGATTAATAAATGATTAAATAAGAATTACTTATTTAATCATCTGTGAATTTTCTATGGATCGATTTTTTTTATTTGATTATGCAAGGTACCAGAAAATATGAAATATCTCCTATTTTGGAAATTTCTGAACTTTTCTATGGCAGTAAGTTATTTTATTATGATTAGTAAATTATTTTTTCATTTGTTACCGAATGAACCCTTCAGTTCATATTATGAACCTCAAAAACGCAGTTTTTTTCTTTGCTACTTTCCTCAACGCTTTTATGGACCTGTAGAGATTCACGATGACTCCGGTTAAAAAAAAATGATTGAAAAATTATTTTTCTATTTTGCCCTAAGAGAAAAAAATTATTTCTACCATTTTTTAAAAGTATCTTGCAATGACTTGTCTAATATGTATATTGGTGTAATGATATTCAAGATCTTAATCTGACTCTGATAAAATTCGGTGAGCTATAGCGCATAGATAAGATCTATCAAATGCGAGACATTTACTGTCTCATTTGAAGTCCAAGGAGAGAAAAAAATTCACAGGCGACAACAAAAAATGTTGCAATGTAAACCTTAGTCAGACTTTTCTAATAGGTTACTGTTTTTCAAGGTTGGAAGGAATACTCCTATTATACCTTGGCAATCATTCGAACGTTTTTTCAACGCCAAATCCAAAGCAGCAAACCTGTACATTCTCAATTAAAAAAAAGAGTCGAAAGAAAAGGAACATCCCCCGAAGAATAAAAGAAAAGAAAAAGTGGGAAAGGAAAAAAACAACAAGAAATAATACTCTCCAAATAAACGTTGCCGCACTTAGAAAGTAAATGTAACATTCGAAATTGAAAGGAAATCCGTGTTTGAACAGGAGCGAAAGAAGCTACCAAAGATTACCCCAACAGAGAGCTTCGCCCGTTGTTGGTGGAGAAAAAGTGTTTCCATTCTTTTTTTTATCTCTCTCTCCCTATTGGTTTTGAACTTCTTTGCGATGGAATTGAATTGTTTGACAGCTCATCTTCTTGTTTCGTTTGATTGATTCATTTTTTTCTTTCTCTCCCTCTCTTTATGAAGTGCTAAGTTTGCTTTTGTAAAAAGTAACTGGAGCTAATGAAAATACTCTTATTGGATCGTGGGAAACTTTTTTTAATTGTATCTTTTTTTGTTTGTGATCAGATTAAGAGTTTAAATTTAAGGGAAACAATAAGAAAAAAAATTATTGTTATCGATTAAAAACTTGTTGTAATTCACTGGCCACCAAAAGTTATGGTACAATCTGTTTATCGAAGCTCACCACTAAATAAGGGCGGTGGCATTGAGATTTCTCTCTCGGTGGAGGTGTCAGTTTATCCATTGGGCACTTGGGGTGGGTGACCAGGGACCCGGAAGGGCCGAATAAGCTGGACTTAACCAGAGTTTCTGGTTATAAATTTAGATACCCCAGTGCCGAGGGGGCCCATAGATCCTCTGCACCCAGGGCCCGACACGAGTTAAGCCAACACTGCTCGGTGGCCAAACTGATCAGCTTGTATTCTCCCGATGGAATCTGACTTGAGTGAGATATCAGGACAAGATCCTTGAGGTATCCGACTACGTTCGGAACCGTGATTTTAAAAAAGCACACATAAATGGATAATTTTTATGATATTTAGTGTAACTTAAATTAGAATACATGTATAAAATTGTTTTAAGGACATTATGACAAAAAAAAAATTATTTAAATACAATATTTTGGAAAAAAAGTAACTTAGAATAAACTTTTTTCAAAACATTCTCCTTTTATGAAAAATGCTTCAGTAACAATAATATTTTCCTTACATAAATTAACGACTTCTCCAAAGAGTCTGAAGTAGAATTTTTGAAAAATGCTGATTATTTTTCAGAGTTACCACTAAATAAAATGACTATCGGCGTTTTTTTTTCTTAAAAATTTCTCCCCTCTGTTGTAGTAAAATAAAATAAATCCATTTCTAAGTTATATATTTCAAAAATTCTAGTTCAGCCTCTGTACAGAGGTCTGAGCTATATACAGGCAAAATATTGTTATAATAGAATCCTTTTTCATAAGAGGATAATGTTTTAAAAATTGGCCATTCTGCATTCATTTTTTGTCAAAATATTGTACTTAAATAGTTTTTTGTTGTAATAATATTCTTAAAACAACTTTATATGCGTTTTCTAATCTAATTGACACTAAATATCATAAATATTCTCCATTTATACGCTTTTGCAAAATCGCTGTTCCGAATGTAGTCGGATGCCTTAATCAATGTCCTCGTTATGCCGTTACTATTTCAGAGAAATTTATTCTGATAAATTTCTCTGAATTTCTCCCTCAGCATGACCTAACCGAGTTACGCTTGCTGAGGAGTGTTTTTTAAGATATTAGTTTGGAGCGAATGAAATGGCCGGCTCAATAGCTAGACCTTGATCAAATTTATTATTTTTGGACTACCTTGGTAGATACGTTACTAGTTTGAGGTCTCCAAAATTCGTTACATAAGCTGGAATAAGTTTACTCCGCCTTTGTTTCCCATTTCGGTGTCCATCAACTTGATTGGCAATATGGATGGCCAAACCGCCAATGTTTTGCAGTTAGAGGTGGATTTCACATTAGAACCCATATGTGTAATTTTTCGATGACATTTTTCGCATAAAACTGTATTTATGGATGGACTTTCCAGCCAATTATACTTTTTGTTGTTGTAAATTATGTTCGCGTTATTTCGTGAGAAACTTACCCAACCTTCTGTGTTACCTTCAGTAAAAAAACTGTTTCGTGCACATTTCCACCAAATTACTTGTTTCTTATATGCCCATTAGTTTTTAAGTAAGACACAAGAAATAGGTTGTGCCTACACGTTTAAATATTCGTGCATTTTATAATAAAATTGGCAATTAATTTAGGTTAAGAATTTTTTTAGTTCAATTATACACCACACAATTCGAGTAAATTTAGATTCAATTAAATTTAAGTTTCCATTTCATACAAATACCCTGTTGCTTGAAGCAATATATTTCCAGATGAAGTGATTTAAAAAAAAAAAAGGAAGAGAAAGTTTGAAAACGTACTTTTTCAGTATTCTTTTAAAAAATTTCCCGAAAATTGGCTAAGTAATTTACAAGTTCGAAACAAAATTAACCTTTTTTAAAAACCCTTCGATCCCTCAGATAGCGTTAAAATAGTACTCTATGATGTTTCTCGTGCAAGAGCTATACTGCAAAAATTACTTCAACGTTTACTTTTTGCTAAGCTCTTGAGTGAATTTCAAAAAATTCACTACGCCATCATTAACCAGATTTTCAGCACATTATACTTTGTGAGTCTGCACATTATACTTTGTACCACTTAACGCTGCAGCGCAAGAAAATCTTCTATTTTAATAATATAGAGCAAATAAACTGTTGAATATATCTTGCTTTGTGTGTGTGTGTGGATGTATATGGAAGTCGTTGTTTTGGAAAGAAATATGCTGATTGTGTGTGTGTGTGTGTTTGTGTGTGTTTGTGTGTGTTTCAAGGCAAACATTATTCATCAAGAGTACTTAAGACCAAAAATTACTTTTTTAGATTGTTCTAAGCAGTGACGCAAACATGGAGGGGGTCCCGGGTCTGGAGCCCTCCCAATCACCCTTGATTTTTTTTTTACTATAATCCTATGTTTACAGTACGAGCAATTTAATTACAGTCAAACCTCCGTATTTCGAACCTCTATATTGTGAAATTTTCTTTATAACGAACTTTTTCGTGGAACTAAGAACATTTCACGTTTTTCTTCGTAAAATAACCTCCCTATAGCGAAGTGCATTTTCTATATAACAAACTTTTTCTCTTGTGATTCAATTTTTTTCTCTTTCTATTTTTGAAGTATTTCTGAACATTTCAAGTTATTATCTCTTTTAACACATTTTCTGGTGGTCATAAATCTCGAGCTGGTTTTATAAGGGGCCTAACTCCCCGGAAGCAGTAGGATTCTGGGCATTCCATCCAAGAAGTGTAACCTTTAACCCCCATTGTCCAGTTCAGTAGACATATCTTCGATATCCCCTTGTACCTTTCAACGGAGTTGTCTCGTGTCTCCGTGTCCTTGAGTAGTCTTTATTTATCAGTCGTACTGGTAACTTCGTTTCTTGTGGCTCGAAAATGTCGAAACATACGTGGTTGAGCATCAAAAATAAAAATTCAATTCTTCAGGAAGTGGATAAAGGCGTCAAGAAACTTTCCTTGCAGTTTTTCTTTCTATCTTTTCCTTTTGATAAGTAAGATGTATAAAATAAATATATATTAATTTACAAAAAGGTGTGAATAATTACTTTTATTTAATATATAGTGTTGATGAGTGTATAATATATTTGTATTATGTGGTTTATAAAGAAAATTGAAAGATGATCCTCTATATAACGAATTTTCCGTATAACTAATTTTTTTTCGGTATTTAGCGATATCGCTATATAGTAGTCCGACTATTTTTGTTACTTTTTTCCTACATTGTACACAACAAATATCCGTAAATAGTTCTTTTTAAATTATTTTCTTCGGATTTGTCATTATTATTCATCTGGATTTATCATTATTATCCATTCGGATATGCCAATAAGAACATTATTCGTTGAAAATCGTCTATCAGTTAACTGTTGCTGTTAAAATATGCAAAATAGCATGATTCCTTTCTCTCTCTCTCTTTTCAAAAATAGAAATAAGTTGTGATCGGCTATAATTTTATTGTTATTTGATGGAAAATCATATATACCTCTAGTCGTCATGCCGCCATGCTTCTGAAGGGGAGGGGGACAGTAAATGACAGAGATGTACATGAACGAATACATCCTGCTTAGTTACATCCCTGGCATTTGACCAAAATTTAAAATTACGAGACCAGTTTCCAATACGACCCTGTATTGCCCCGTGTTGACTCTGAGAAGGCGCAACATTATTCGAGGTGCTGTTAAGGCCAGATTATTGATGTGAAGGCCGCGTTAGGACGACATTGTGATGCTCGTTATATTGCCTTGATAGGTCACTGCAGGTGTGCGAGAGCGTACGAGTCAATTTGTGCACTAGGCTAAAAGAAAGTCTGAGAGTCTCTTAGAGAGTCTTAGTTGGGACTTCGTAGAGAAGGGATGGCGAACCACTGGCACGCGTGCCATTGACACAATATTTTGGGCACACCATCGATCAAAACGGTTTGCATTTTAATTCAGAATAACTAAGTTCAATATGAAGTATTACGAGCAAACGCGAGTGATCGGTCACAGTTTTCAGAGAAATTTTCTCAGTTCAAAGAATTATCGGAAATGCTCAAGTTTTTTTTTTTATGTCCCCTGATGTGATTTCATTTAATAAACTGAACTTGTCCCAATTCAATTAGTTGGAAATTGAAAATTTTGAAATGCAACTGATTGATTGCCGGTCTAGTTTAATCTGGATTCAAACGTTTATTGGAAAAAGGAGAAAGTTGGAATTGATGGAAACAGAAAGATTAACAATCAATATAAGTAAAAATGCTAATAATGAAATTTTGGAAACATGGAATTTGATTCCAGACGCATTTAACTGTTTGAAGAACTGGGTCATGATATTTTCGTCTACCCACGCCTGCGAGTCATTATTTTCAGAGATGGATAGTATTAAAGACTCGCTTAGAAACTGTTTGGCAGATGACTTCAACTCAACATGCATTTTGCTAAAAGTAACATCTTACAATCCTAATATAAGTCATTTTTAATCTAATCATCAGCAGCAGAAATCACACTAATGTTACTTTAATTTGAATTACACGTATAACTAAAACATTTACTACTATAAAGTGCAAAGTGCATGTTTTTCAAAATAAATTAAGAGTTTTTAGCTGTGTGTTAGTATTTAGTTTTATTATTTTTCCAATAATAACAAGTCGAAATTATATGACGTCACATTTCTTAAGAAAAAATGGCACGTTGATCCATAAAGGTTTGCCACCCCTGTCGTAGACCTGTCGTAGAGTGTCTAAGCGTTTTGAAGCGTCTGGGTTTCCCCCTTTGGTGTCTCTTTTAAGATGGAATACGTCACACCTTTCGAAGCAACACTTTACCCAGAATCACTTCAGTTTGGACGCAACAGGAATTTCTATTCGGTCATTGGTCCTTGTCACCCCTCGTGCGGTAAACTTTGAAGCCAGATATTGTCATGGGAACTACGCGGGTCACTTCTGTGTTGGTTGGGTAAAGGGAAGTCAAAGGTTGACTTACCTAAGAACATAAGCGTCGGACTCTCCTGTCTTAGACACTTCCCCACTCTAAACTACGTCACCGTTGAGAAGTCATTAGTTCCCTAACAGGAAATGGTGGAGACCACTGTAACACTTACTCGAAACTTTCAAAATGTTCCTCACATTTGTTTGAATACTTACCTAAATTTTACAGGTGCAGTCAAGTTCCAGTAATAAACTAAATAACAAATCTTACCGTTTAAATGTTGACTGTAGACACACTTGAGCAGAACAAATGTAGGGGCACGGTAACTGAAAGGTCATGTTCACTGCGTTATTTCTGTCTAGTCATGGGATCGAGTCCTGACGACGCTGAAGACATAACGTGTAGAGGGGTTGATGCGTGTCAGATCTGTCGAGATTCAAAATCCTCACGTTAGTGTGATGTGGCAGATTTGGAGAGTAGGGTGGTGCCAGCTCAGGTATAGCCCTCACCACTTGACTGAAGTTCAGAATTTCAAAGTCCGTGACCAATAGCATTCCTACGAATTCGTACAAAAAACAGAAAAAAAAAAAGAAAGAAAGAAATAGTTACTCAATTTAAGTTGAGGGAAGTACTTTACTAAGATTTTTTTTTTAATATCTTATTGCTGAAACGAGCGATCTGATTCATATTTATACGTTTCTAAAATTCACAAGTTTCATGCATAAAAAATGAATCTAATAAAATGCTGCATGAACAACAAGGAAAAATTTATCATAAAAATACTTTCATTCTCACAAAACTCTTCTTTTTTTTCAAGTATATGTCAACGATAAAAAAAATTATATAACTTGTGGTTTCGCCCTTAATAAAAATAACCATCTTTATAAAAAAAATCAATACGCGTTACTCCAAAGATAATTTTTATAAGGCAAAAATCAATCATCGGGTCTACAGTTTCCAAGAAAACAGAATGAGTCTGCTAGGAATGGAAATAAAGAAATTTCAGTCAGACACATAAGTGGAAGAAAGAATCTTACATATTTTTTTATGAAAAAAAAAGGCATTATATACTGCTGGCAATAGAATCTGAACTTTGAGCCCCTCCTATAGAAGAATACGAAGAGATGAAGTCATTTCTAAGAATCGAAATAAGAGAAACGTTGAACGAAAGAAAAAAAATAAGTATGCTTTATTTTCTCTTTTTTTCGAGAGTTTAGATGTCATAATAAGAGGGGAACCTACCCACACACATGACAAGGGCGGTATCAATACGCGGTTTTGAGAGAAGAGGCAGTTTTTCTTTATCAGAGTGATGGTATTTTGTTTAGAAGTTAGCTACTGTTTGAAATGGGAAAAACATAAGTACAGTTATCTACTCTATTTTTAAGCGATGAAAGCCACAAACAAACCGCATAATGTCAACAAAATAAGTTTGTATTTTTTTCCCCTTTTGATTTCTAAGTGCTTTCGCTGCAGTTAAGAAACCGGATTGATTGATTTTTACCGGAAGTTTTTGGTATACGCAGCTTTCTCCCCCCCCCATTATTCCTACCTAAAACAATTAAAGGAAATATCCAACATAATTTATTAATTATGTGATTAAAACCAGATTATTATTGTTATTTGTTTGCCTCATCTAATAAAACTAATTCATTTTTATTGGGATTTCAATTTAAAACTACTTTAACCGTTGATTGAATGATTGATTGGTGATTATCTTCGAAGCAACGATTGACGACGGGCCTTGTAATTTTGAATCATCGGGAAGTGGCGAGGATCACGCTAGTGCTGGCACCCCACTCTCCAAATTTCCACATCACGCTAATGGAAAAGCTTTGAATTTCGACATTTTTAACGTATATGAGCCATTCCCTCCTAAAAAAAGATGATGAAAGAAACGGGGTTGTCTTAAATGGCGCTGTAAGGGTTGGAGTGCTATTAGTAAATTTAGCAAATTATACTTCGATTATATCGATCTATCTGATATATCAAGTGTGTATTTGGTTTATTTAAATTTATTTTACATAATTTGGATATTGTTATTTACTCTCTATTTAAAAATATACCACCATTATTCAAAAAATAAGATGGATATGTTATTAATGGGAGAAAAGAAAATCTACTCTACTCATTTAGAATTTTCAGATCTTTAAAAAAGTACGCAAAGGGGTTATTTCTTGCTATAAGAAAAAAATCTTCCAATCACTTTTCAAAGTATTATCTCTCACGCCTTTAGGTATTTAAAAATTTTAAGTAACTAAACCATTATATGAATCGAGAAAAACTAAGCAGTTGCATAAATACGTGCTAATAAAAATTAAACAATTGTACCATATACCATGCTACAATTTAAATGTTACGATCGACCAATAAGCACTTTTTTACTTAAAACAAATTCTATTTTCTGATTCTAAATGTAATTCTTAAATATACTTTTTCTTCCTTGCAATATTTCATATTTTTAAAATTTTGTTTATTTCTATTGATAGCATTCACCAAGATTTTTTTCTTTTTTAGAAAACCTTAAAATGATTGGAAATTATTTTATTAACAAGGCATTTTTATTACTTTAATTGTTATTTTATGCTCTCGATGAATATAAAAAAATATATATTATTATATTCATCCTAATAACATTTTTTTACAATTTAACCTTGTTTAAATGTAAAACTGACAATTTGAACAAAATTGTGTTTTATATAATTTCCTTATATATAATATAAGACGACTTATGTAAAACTGTCTGTAGAGCATATATTCAATAGTATAAATAGTTTTCCTCGACAGCAGCTGAAACGAAAAACTAGCGACTAAGACACTTTGCTGAACAGCTCTTCAAAGCAAACAAATCCATTAACTAAGACTAAAGGGAGGTAGTTAGTTGAAGAAGTTAGGCTTAACAGGAAAAATTGCCCGGTCCTGAACGGGTTAAGAGAATTTTAAGTAATACTGTTCAAATTATAAAATAACTTCAGTTGGAAACCTAAATAAAGAGGGGAAAAAACGATCCTTAAGATCATTCATTATAATAATGCCTTTGAGAGTAGCAGTACAGTTGAACTAGGGGTAAACACAATGCAATTATAGGGTAAAGAAAAAGGAGCTTACCTAACCCGCGACTTCCATTCCCTAAACTAGAAACATTATTAAAATTTATATTCCTATTCTGCACCCTTAAATCTTTGTATGTAATAGGCAATTTGAAACATCGTGCATGAACTTAATGTTCCGTAGCATTAGCATCTACATTGTTAAATAATAACGATGTGTAGGATTACTATTATGTCACTTATGCTGCCAAACTCTCTTTTTAAAGTGTCAAATATTTAGGGAAGTCCAAAATATAGCAGCGAAATCGCGTGATGTAAATAATCGTACCTTTATACTTAAAAGGACATAAAAAATCCAAACAATGTAAAATATACAAAAACTTGTCTTTCTCATCCAATAACCAGTTAAGAATAAAAATTTGTTGTGATATTTCCTTTTTTAACCATATTTAAATTTATTTTAGCTAAATTGATGTACAGCTTTTGTTGACATCGAAAATCAATTCATTTGGTTATAAATCAAAATGATTTATTTTCGTAGACACAAATCTTAAATATGTATACTTAAATGATATCAAAATGTCGTCTTATGGTGGCAGGATAATTAAAAACGCGATATAAAATATGCGAGAATTGAAAAGATGTTAAAAGTATGTCCGACTTTCCTTATTAGTTAAGGCATAAAAGAAATTTGATTGAGTTTCTTCATCATGTGAAATAATTATTTACCAGCATTAATCAATTTAACAGAATATAAAACGTGTGTTATCTATATCTTCGTGTTTTGAAGACAAGAGAAAAACTTCTATAATAATGTTACATATACTTATAAACATATTTACGCAAACAGTTCCTCTTTAATTACAAGACCATTACATACTAAGATGTATGGCCTCAATCGAGAGAGAAAATTCATCACACATTTTCATCAAAGAGGAACAATTGCGTTCAATTAACCAATCCATAATGCATATCATAGCGATCAAATTGCCGTTACATTACTAAAAGCTGTTTTTAATTGCTTTTAAATATGGTCCAATTTCTAATTAAGAATTAAATGAAGGAGGAATTGTGTAGCGAACGGAAAAAAACGCTTTCCTTTATCAAAAACGTAAAAAGAAACTTGAGTTCCTTCCTCATGGGAAAAAGTATCTATAAGAATTATTAGATTAATGTGTAATATACACAGAAAAATTGAGGAAGGAGAGTATTTTGGATTTGAACATTACCGGATGAGATTTAACATTCTATATGGCTATTATAGTTCTAGATTTCATAGACCCCTATAAAACAAAATAAGAACTGTTTAAAATTGTTTACTACACTGTTTTGTACCGAGTCTACTCGCGAGCGATATTTATGTCTTCCCTTGGTTGCTCCCTAATAATCAAACTGTTGTCTGAAATACACCACATCATGAGTGCAACATATGGTGATTTATACTGCAGTTATTTTTTTTTTTTAATATTAGGCCCACGGTGTAGTGTTTTTAATTGTGTTTAAAAGGTATGCAGTGAATATTGTCGCTAAGTAAACCTTTTGAAGGTAAAATGCGTAAACATGTCTCTGTCTGTTGTAAAGGTAGCCAATAGTCAAAAGGTAGTCATGGTCACAATCCCGTGGCCATCATGATCGAGTCGTGGGTCAGAATCCTGATGTTCTTGATGGCCCACACCCTGAAGAGGGTCTGATGTGCGTTAAATCTGTCATAGTTAAAAGTCTTCACATTGTCGTAGTGTGAAAGGGCACGCTACGACAATGTGCCCTTTCGTAGCGTGCCCTTTCACACTACGAGTGAAGTGCCAGCTAATGTCTCGTCCTCGTCAATTGACTGAGTTTTCAGAATTACGAAGTCCGTCTCCAATGGATCTCGCTTTGCTTTAGCGTGTGGTGTTAATAAACACATTCTCAAACACACTCCCTCTTTCACCGTTTCTCTCTTTTGCTTTATTCCTCTCTCACTCTTCCTCCTTCATCTATCTTTTTTTCTCTATCTCTATTTCTCTCTCCTCTCTCTTCCTCTTTTTCTAGTTTTTCTCTCTTTCTCGGACGTAAGTTTAGCGAAAACAGAGTGTTTGTGTTTATCCCTTTTGCAGAAAATGAAATAGAAAAACAGCCTGTCTCCAACTGTAGGAAGAGAGGCTGAAGTATAACATCTTATTCCTGAAGTTTTACACAAAAAAGGAAACAAGTGTCGTTAAAAAATTGCATATGACTTTGGATCAATCCCTGGAAGAAGAGGCTTTGTAAAATTCGTTCTTCTCGATCGGCTGCCCTCGGTGTTCAAATTTAGACTGCAGTAAATAATTAGGAGTTCAACATAAATGACTACAACTCAAGATGCCTGTTTAGGCTCAAAAAGGTCCATAGGCTATGCTTTGATCTGAATTGTACCCTTGAGCAACTATATTCCATTATTTATGCTTCGTCTCATTTTAAAATTCCTATTAATTTTTTATTGTACATTAACCCTTATCCATTAACCCGCTGTTATATGCCTATTTATAATTTTAAAGTAATTGATATCTAAGTCCAAACACTAAGCTTTTGATTGTACAGAAAAACATTGTTATAGCCCTCGCATCTTGATTAAAAAAGGGCTGCACTTTAATTTATAACTGCAAGTATATTTACTTTTTACGTCCCCATAATTCCTCTCCTTGTGAATCGATTTCAGCAAAATAATTTTCAGCACATCTCTACTCAAAAAAAAAAGAAAGAAAGAAACAGGCTTACCCAATTTCTAATCTGTGGGTCCAGTAGTTCAAAAGCGATAAGTTTTATCTGTAACTCCCCTGTAACCCTCCCTCCTTGTGAGTTGATTTTTGCCTAACCCACATTCTTAGTGAATCTCTACAGAATAAACGAAACATGCTAGATAGATATCAAGTTTGTAGTTGTAATAGTTCTGAAGATCTTGTAATGAGAGTGAATGAATCGCTTTTCTTCTGTATGTATATATGTGCATGTATAGTAGATAGTATTTACCTATGTGCCTTTTTATAAGTTATTTTGCTAAATACAAACGATATGAGTCCAAAATTAGTACAGATTCATGAGAACTCTGTGCTTGTAAAAGTATAAGAGCTAACTAGTCATATAACCCAATGTTTAATGAAAAACCTACTATTAGCTAGGGAGATGTATAACTGGCAGCGGAGGAGAATGATTTCAATGAGTAAGCAAATCGATCCGAACGATCCAAATCGCCGTTTATTGCATCCCCTTCCAAGAGCAAAAGGTTTGACCTTGCAAACAATGCTACCATAGGATGGACCCTGTTGTGGAAATCGGGCGAGCGTCCTTCGCTGCGGGATGAGACTAACATTAGCGCTCAGCGGAGCAGAACAAATATGCCAGCACTTTTCCTTGAGAAAGAACCAAGATATAAAATAAGATGGAAAAGAAAATGATATTTTTGTCGGACTTGCTGCCTCTTTTTTTAATCTTGCCTTTTGCCGAGACTGGAGCTATACCGGAAATGGTTTAATGGATAGAAATAAAAGTGGAAGGATATTTGTTTCACTTCCCTTCCACGACATGATTCTTTTTTCTTCTTTTGGTGAGAGTTTTGCTGTTCTTTGAATCTTTTATAAAAGTATATTTGATAAGCACCGGTTTGGGTTGCGTTCTCTCGTGTAATTTGAATCGAGTCTGCTTAAAAATGATGGCTTTCTTTTACGTTTTGGAGAATGCGTGAGATGTTAATGCGAAGATTTTCTTTTGAGAAACAATTTTGCCTGGCAAATTTCTACATAGATAGCTGTTAGTAAAACGACTACAACTCTATTTTTCTTATAATATAAAAACAATATTTATCAAACATATTTGTTTATCAGTATAAGGTATCAAAAACTTGACAATTATACCATAACTTGATCACAAAATAGACTCCAAAGTGATGCAAGCAAAACAGTAATACATTCATCGCGCAGTGTGAGTGATTGAGTTTTTATTGAAATAACACTCTAAAACGACTCAATGCCTATTGACAACTAACCTCGTATAATTCTGAACCACAGTCAAGTGAAGAGGACGACGCTTGAGCTCGCATCGTCCTCTCCAAACTTTCACACCATACTAATAAGAGGACTTTGCGCCTCGACAGACTTGGCGAGCATCAACCCAGGGGCTCGAACTCATGACACGCCAACCAAGAATTCGGGATTATAACCACTGGGCTACAGAAGCTGTCTCGTCACATATGAGTTAATACACATTAAATTCGTCCAGTCTCAAAGTCTTCATGTTGGCGAGGTGTGAAAGGTTAAAAAGGGAAGTGTCAGTTCAGATATCATACTCATCATTTGATCGAAGTTTAAAATTACGAGTTTCGTTGCCAATGACTGAGAGAGTTGGTGGACAAATTCTAATACTGGCTTACGAGTCAATTCCTTCTTTCCCAAACCCAGTTTAGATATCAATCTTACACAATTCACACAATTACACAATTCTTAACAAACCATGGCCCATTTGTTTCTTTATTGCTTCAATTTAAAAGCTACTCCCAATTGTCTTTTGTGGATCTGTTGGGGACGCTGACCATTATGTATTCGCATGTTCTCTGACTAAGGATTTCTATTTGATCTCTCCGTCTCAAAATGCTAAAAAAGCCTGATTCCAATCTCTCGTTAGAAATACTTCCATTCACTCTATACTAAAATTGCCTCTACAATCCTGAATCAAATTCTTTACGTGGGATTGGATCAATACTCTTATGTGGTCACAGGTGGGTTTTTTTCCTCTTTCCCCAAACTTTTCCCGCCTCGCCCCCTCTTTTTTGTATGGTACATTTATATTTTATATTAATATTACTTTTGATGTATTTGCAAGAAGGCTGGAATAATGTATATTATTTTTCTTCCCTTTATTTTATATTTATTTTTCCTCTATTACCCTTTATGTTCTTTATTATTATTTTCAGCTTTGTATGTGTGTACCTTGCAATAACATTTACATTTACCTTAACATAAAGGCTTCATTTACCTTTAATTTGTAATACATAAATTTAATGTGTGCTACCGTATAAAATGTAAACTATGATTTTGCTCAATAAAGATTGAACGTGATGAGCTTGGTTCCCTTGAGCATTCCACCAGTAGCCCCCTCCCATATTTCCTTAGTGAGTGACATTAATGAACAATCAATCAATTAAAGTGTTGACATTATAACGTGCTATTTATGTATGTTTTTGTTACCTTTATTTCATATATTCGTACCTTCTGTAAAGGGGTGGTGTATCAATTTAGAGAAAAAAATTGACTACCAAAAAAGCTTTTGAAACGAAAGCAGTAAATTACAAAACTTTTTTTTTTACATTTTATTGTAATACAATACCAATTTTTTATGTTATAAAATATTTTTGAAAATTACGTTCATTATTGGTGAAAGCAGACATTTAAAAAGTGGCCAGGTACAATTTTTTTGTAGTTAAAACGTTATTTCCTTCGTGGGGTTGATAAGTTTAATATTCTTCGTATATATGTAAATATGCTATTAATTATCATTGTGTGTCAAATAATTTGAAAATGAAATGTGTGCTTTTAAAATAAAGCATTTTTGAAGTGTTAAGCAGACACTTCATTTCTGTGACACTCAAATTTAATTCAATACTTCTATAATATTTAGAATCTGACAAAAAAGATCTTAAATCTTTAACTAAATCCATGAATATAAACTAAGTTCAAGTTTCTTTTATTGCAGGCAAGTTTCTCACTTTGACTGAGAGGAAGACTTCGTTTGTGCAATTCATTCCCAAAGTTCTCGTCATAGATTAATTGTGTCTTTAGAGGCGTTGGACATTAAAACGCCCAATTTTGTCTTCTCTGTCGTTTTAAGATGATGATGCAGGACGATATGTATGGAGCCCTGTCCATGGCCGGGACTCATATGGCCATGATGGACTTGGGTCATCTTGGACATCACCAGCAATCCATGGAACAAGAGTCTAAAAAGAAACGTAAGGCTATATACTTTTCTATTATATTGAAGGCGTTTTTTTTATTTGAATGTCTAAGACAGGGGTGGCCAAGCTTTTTGGGAAGAGTGCCACTATCTGATAAAAAGAGAGAATTATGTGTGCCACCTTCAACTTTTCCAGGAAATAGGATGAAAAAGGGAAAAAACGTTACTTATAAGCTTGTTGCGTAATTTTTAAGCAAATAGCACATTTTTAGTATAGGTCTGGGTTGTGGAAATTTAAAAATAATATAATGGACAAGACAAAAGTACAAACTTTTTACGGATTCAATCAGTTAAGTTAGGTGTAACATAAAAATGAGTAGCTTGAAGAATTAAATTCTAAATAATTATTAAACTGCAGTACTTAACATACTTTAGAATTAGTCATTTTTTTACCAAATCATCTATATTAGGATTAGTCCTTAAAGACGCTGATAAAATTAGGTTGTTTTAGATGCACATCAGCTAATTCTATTTTGATTTTAAGTTGAAAATAGTAAACAATTATCCTCAAACATATGTTAATCCAAGCTTTGCGTGTGTGTGGGGGGGGTGCCTGAGACAACCACATTTAAATAAAATTGGAAACAAAATTGTTGTTTATTAATATCTTTTTTTTATTTTTTCAGTAAATTTTAGCGTACCACGGTTACAACTCTATCATGTTACACTGTGGCATGTGTACTGCGGGTTGGCCACCCCTGGTCTAATATATCTTTTAAATAGTATCTTATAGTAGCTTTAGCTTCCTTATAACAAGCTAATCAAGATAAATTTTTTTCCTCACTTCAAGCCATGATATGGCATACCATTGTAGCAAACGGTTAATAATTTTTCATCTCACTTCATTTGAGATAATAATGTCTAAACTGATTCGTGTCCTCATATATAATATAAACATCAATAGACAAAGAAGAAAGTACACACACAGTAGTTTAGAATGTTTTCGTAATTGAATATTTCCAAATATAGAAGTAAAATCAGTACGCTGCTTTCAGAAGTTTATTTAAGGTATCCGAACACGTTCAGAGTACTTTTTGACAAAATAACATATATAAACATATAAAGGCTTTTTTAGGATTCAATACCAATAAATACTAATATTTAATCAACAATATTTAAAATAAATTGCCGGAATTTCATAAAAATCACAATTATATGTGAAATTTTAGCAATATTTTAGTAAAACTTCAAAGCAATTAGAGAAAAAAGTAATAAACTTATATTAGTAAAAGAATTACCAAAACAATCTAGAGGCATTTATCTAGAGAATGTACTAAAATTTTAATGTGTTATTAAAATTTGAAACTTTTAGAGATGATTGAGTAAACGTTATAAGAAAAATAACGCCTTTATAAGACCATTATTTAAATAACATGCCCTAACTCAAATAATATTCATACTATAGGAAATATTTGAGTACATTCTCTAGAAAATAGCATAAATATCAGGTGCAAAAAGTTTTATAGAAATACATTTGTAATATTTAGTGTGATCAGATTCGCCATGATAGATTTCGAGCAATTTAAATGCCCACTTCTGGTGGATCAAAGACCCACTTCCGGTTTTTTCTAACTTAATAAAATTGATTGTAACTTGGCCTTTAAGAAGCATAGAATCAAAACAAAGTATGTTTTGTAAAGCCAAAATATAGATGTATTAAATAAAATAGAAAACAAAAACATCGGTTTTGTCCGAATTTGGTCATTTTCAACGTGTTCGGATACCTTAAAGGACGCTAACTTAAAAACACGTAGCCTCCCTAGTAAACTCGTAAAAAATATACATTCTAAAACCGAAATTAAGAAAAATTCCCTGCTAAAGATAGGAAAGGTAAATACATATAAAAAGAACCATTTAATGAAAACATTTTAAAATAATATTAATATATAACGCTTTATTCATCTCTATGTACACGCGCACCCCTCGCTCATATATTACACATATCTACTTGCAGGTTGGGCTTAATATTGGATTTGAATCTGCTCTTTTTCACTACTAAGTTTTGCATTTATCATTAACTAGGCGTATTTAGGTTTAACATAAACAAATATACGTGGTACATTGCATCTTGCTTTATTAATCTTAGTGTTAATTGACGTTAATGTAATTGACGTAATTTTTATTTGTTCAAGATTACTTCTGTTCAAATTTAAATGCTTGTATCATTTACCAATACCTATAGTCTCATCAATATACTCTTTTTTCGTTTCTCTTACTTAATACTAATGCCTCTTTAACACAGTGTTGCTCAAACTGTGGGGTGCGTCCTCTAAGTGGGCGTGAGCATATCGAACAGTCGAACATAAAGGATTACTTTAGAAAATTATCAATTTACTGAGAGAGAGAAAAGAAGCAAAACAGAATATATTCTGACACATTTACATTGATGTGATATGCTTATAAATGTATCAGTACTGCACAAAGTTTTTGATCAATAATTTATCAATACTAAGTTATGAACAGGTTTAATAATTACTAGTAACTTTTTTTTTCCATGGGCTTGCCATATACAAAATTATATATAAAATTTAATTCTATATTGTTAATTTGTGTGGTTTATAATTAGAGTCATATTGTAGCCGTACGTCGTATACGTTATTATTACATTCTATATATTGTTATTGTACGGAGGGGGACACGATGAAAATCGGGTGGCAAGCATTGAAAGTTTGAAAAGCACTACTTTAACACGTTCAATAAATTATGTTTGATTTATCCTTGTTTTAAAAAATCTTAAAATATTAGTTGTTCTATTTCCAACTTACTTCAACTAAAGTGGAAAACGACAAAAAATAAATAAATAAATAAAATAGAGAGAGAGAAAAAAATAAATTTTCCTTATCAGTATGTTAATTTTTGTTACAAACTATTAGTTTTTGTCAAAATCTCTTTTCCTCCCTCTCCCCTCACCCTGGCATTTTAATGTTCTACGCTTCACTTAATGTGCGCATGCGTCCTCCTCTTCCTCTTGTCTTTCTCATAGATTGTTGTTTCGAAATCCATTTTAGAAACAAAACAAGTTTATTCAAGGTCTTTTGGAATAAAAGTAAAGAAAAAAGCCTTGATTGATCGATTTTAATTAGAATTTATACTAATCTTATTTTAAAGAAATACAATTTTGAAAATAATCGGTTAAAGTAAAATGACGTGGTTGTATAAATTAAATCATTTTATTTCTAATTACGTCTCGCTTGAATATTCCCTTCTTAATTTCTCGAATACATGTTTGTTCCGTTTCTCGTGCTATACCTGCGTCATCTCGGATAAAAAAGAAACACGCGCTATGTCCCAACGTCCTTGTTTAAGAAAGACGAAATGAGCTGCGAAGCACGGCACAAGCTTCGTTAATTAAAAACTCCTGCGTTTCGTATTTTAAATTAACAGCTTTTACTTCATTGTTAAAGGGATTATAAGAGTTTTAAATTCAAATGTTTCTTTAAATAAGCTCTTGTATGGTTAAATTAACCTTTTCCCCTCTTTCTTTTTGCATTGTTGTCTTATGCGATGACAGAAACTAATTTTGCCTTGAATAAGTTTAAGGTATCCGACTACGTTCGAAACCGTGATTTTAAAAAAGCACATAAATGGATATTTTTCATGATATTTAGTGTCACTTAGATTAGAATACAATTGTATAAAGTTATTTTAAGACATTTTGACAAAAAAAATTTATTTAAATACAATATTTTGACAAAAAATTAACTTAGAAAAACCTTTTTTCAAAATGTCCTCCTTTTATAAAAAATGCTTCTAAAATAATAATATTTTGCTTATATAAAGACTAATTCAGAGAGTCTGAACTACTTTTTTTTTTGAAAAATTCACACATTATTTTCAGAGTTACAACCCATTGAAATAATTACCGGCGTTTTTTTTCTTAAAAATTTATCCCCATTATTATCGTAAAACATGGATGAACCTACTTCTAAGTTAAATATTAAAAAAATTCTAATTGAGCCTCTGTACAGAGGTATGAGCTATATACAGGCGAAATATTATAATTGAAGCATTTTTTTCACAAAAGAAGAAAATTTTGAAAATTGGTCATTCTACGTTCATTTTTTGTCAAAATATTGTACTTAAATCATTTTTTATTGTAATACTATTCTTAAAACAATTTTATATACATTTTCTAATCTAAGTGACACTAAATATCATAAATATCATCCATTTATACGCTTTTACAAAATCACGGTTCCGAACGTAGTTGGATACCTTAAGACAATATTTTACTTGTTCGATGACGAGAATTTTAAGACACTAGGAAAGAAAACAATTAAAAGAGAGAGATAATAGGTTGTTTAAGAAAACTCAGTTACAAAAAAAACCCGTTAACACTTAGTAATTTTAATTTTTTATGCTTCATCTCCTTTTAATTTAAAAAATTAACGATGATATTGTTATATATACACTAATAAAAGACGCCTTCGGTACAATGGTTCAATTTTTTCTGCAGATTCCATTAAAAATCCAAAAGACGTTTTAGGATTTAACTTATTAATGTCAAAGTAGTCGTTAAGCTTATTTACTAAATACTAGGGTCGCCCATCCGGTATAGTGGTTAGTGACGCTGACTGCTGCGGCGTAGGGTCTGGGTTCGAATCCCGGAGAAGGCATGAATATTTGTAAATGTATAGAGACTTTAGGGCACGTGAAGGTACTGAGAGAGAGGTCGCCTACTCCTGGGGGAGTCAGGGGCCTACCTGTGAACATTTCGCATTTTAAAAGAACCGTATAATATTTAAATAACCATTCGTATATGAAACAGTTCTAACACACACACACATTGTTAAAATTATTTTCATACAGTTGTGATTTTTTTTTTTTTGTTTCTTTAATTTCAACATACTACAACAACTTTATTTTTTCATACTAAAGACTTCTGATAACCAAATCGACTGAAAAATGCATTCTATTTAAAACACTAATATTGGTCTTATGATTTCATTGATATATATTTCCTCTGAAAGAAATTCAAAATTTTTCGTCGTTTCTTCTAAAAGACGAGGAAGAAAGAAGACTTTTTTTTTTATGAGAAACAACGTCTGTTTTCGAAAATTTCCGAATGATGGTTCTGCATTCAGTATTTATGTAATCCAAAGACGTTTTGGAATAATATTTTCGACAGAACGTTGAGACAAATAACATGTTCTAATAGGTAAATTCCATCCTGTGCAGAAGTTATCAATCATAAAATCAGAACAAAGTGTTGCCATAAGCACGTACACGGTTGCCATTTCCTGAGATTAATTACAAAAAGATTTAAAATTGATCTGCACTTCCTCCACTGGTAACCAAAGTCCGCTGCTCCGGGCCACAGGGAAAAGGAAGAAGTGATCAAAAAGTGGAAAGCCACATCCCCGAAGGGATTGATGTGCGAAGGTAGATAGGTAAGGTTGTAGCCAACTGTCGGCGGCCTCATTTCCGGCCTTCCCCTCTGACCTTTGACTCCCGACAGAGATACCTTCGATTGCCATATGTCAGTCCCATCATCTCTCCCTTCCGATCGGCTGCTGCGGAACAAGAAACTGTTTCGGTTTCCGATTCTGTTGAAATAGTACGCACGTAAAAGGAGATAATAAAGATGGATTCTACCTATTCGAGTTCTGAATCGCGGGGAATTTTGTTCAGCGTATTGGAACTAAATTATGTTTTGGTCATAGGGGGATTTAACCAGTTAACTGTGTGAATTGACGAGTACACTCGGCATGGAGAAGCAGGATTTTGTGTATTGACGAGTATACTCGTCCTGAGTAAAAAGTAGTGACCATTGGCTATTTAAATTGTAGTTTTTGAGGAGAAAAAAAATACATTCTCAAATTTCAAGATGTTTAGAATATTTTCAGGTGATTCTGGAGGAAAAACAAATAAATAAAAAGTGTGAAAAATTTAAGATGATTCATGCGTCCCCGTAATGTACTGGCTGAAGTTCGCATAACGAATTTATTTAAGAGCGATGATAATGTTTTTTAGATGTTTGCCTAAAAAGGACAAAAGCAAAATTCGGAAAATTGATTGAAATAGAGTTCCTTCAAGTATGGTCAGCCATGGGACAAATATAGGATGCCGACCAGGAGCTGAGCCCGTTGATAGCTGTTGCCCTGAAGTTACCTAGCTATCGAGAGGTGTAAATGTCAATTGTTTGGTGTTAGAGCCATGTGCTGACATTAGAGCCCAATGCCGTGCTAACCAAAGAACAGTTTTTTTTTTATTGAGGTGGGAAAAGGAAGAATGGTTTGTGGTAAGAAGACTATGATCAACGCTACAGCACCTCTCCAAAACTTCCTTAGTGTCAAGACACGTAGAAAATACCTTGTCGGTGAAGGAGGAAGTAAATCTGTGTGTTCAGGTTTCAATCCGAGAATTTTGATGGTCTCTAAAATTCATAGATATACATAAAAACTTAAGGTCGAAAGGACCATTGGTCTCAAGCTAAATTGTTTTATAGCCCCCCCATAGCATAATAAGTATTAGTAACAAAATTGGCAATTTTATAAAACAAATCCATTTTTTTATCCAATATCTTAACAGCGCAACTTACTCTGTGATTGACGAGTAGACTCGTCATCGCTAGATTTTCGTGACAAACACAATTGCGCACTCTCAAACTGGAGCGCCACAGTTGACTGGTTAATGAGCATTGAGATATTTATCAAGTAACAGTCTAAGTACAAGGACGTCTTAAGACTTCTTGAGGCCCTGGTAGTAGTATAAAAGAAGCCAAAAGTAGGTCCTGGGGCCTCCTTCACAAATGTAGGCCCCACCTATGACCCTTAAAAGTAGACAGTACGTAACATACGTAGTTAAAAACTCGAATAAACAGTAACCCGAAACAAATAAATGTGTATGATATAATTGCACAAACCGGCAGGAACGACTGCCGTCTTTTGACTGAATGAGTAATGGTGGTGTATGGTGAAAGGCCTAGGCCTACAAATGGACGACGGTCATCACAAATAACCAGTTAACATATATCGTCCAAAATTCCCGGTTTTCCGGAGAACACAACCGAAAATAGCATTTGATTGTTGAAATTATTGAAATCGTGATCTTATTAAGGCTGAATCGAGATCGACACAAGCCCCCCACCCTCGTAAGTGAGGCCCTGGGCCACGCTCAGTTGGCCTATGCCTTTAGACTTCCCTGCCTAAGTAGGTTTATTTTTCTGATGATTAACAAGTTTAACTTAAGGCTTGAAATTGGCTGTCAGGCATTTTTTATTGGAGGAAAAGTTATTATTGTTTAGAAAGGAATTTTAAAATAATTGAACTATATATACTTAGAGGCAAAGGAACCATTGATGAAACATGGGTGAGAATTAATTTTTTGTTGATATTGTTTTCTGAAACAACACAAGGGCTATTATATCCCGTAATTCGGAACTATTTTTAAGTGACATAGATGATACCCGAGAAAGCATCTCACTTTTCAAACTTCCATACCTGGTTAGTGTACTAAGGGATGGAAAAAGAATAAGAGCTGTTAGTGACGAGAATGGTTGAAGGTGAAAATTAATTCTTGCAAGATACGTATGGGAACGAGTGAAAGATAATGGAAACTATTATTTGTATGTTCACTGTAAGTAAAACGAAAAGATAATTAAAATGGTGGTATTAGGATTAGAAAACAGTCTTACTTAACTAACCATGGTTCAGGACTTTCTCTTATTATTCCAAAATATTTTATGCAAATAAATAAGGGGATATATTCATTGGTTTTTAACACATTCCTTAAAATGTAAATTAATTATACATAATAATTTAATTTACAGAATATCGTGAGAAAGAAATGAAGCTATCTTTTACAGTCATCTTGTAATGGCGATGTTTTGATGTTCCTTGTGATTCGATTTAACGGACCTTTTATCCATATGATAAGACTTCTTTCATGGTAGTCTGATAAAATAATACCAACAATAACAGAATGGGTGTGTGGGTAAAAATTAACAGTGGCGTAACGGAGAATATTAGGGCTTTCCCCGAAAAAATCAGGTTTTAGGCGCCAAGTTGAATCTTACAAAGGATTACCAAACCATAACTTGTAACTCTGGCCCCCTAGAATCCTGCCCCCCGATACGAGGGTTACGGGGGTGTATGTTACACCACTGGAAATATAGATAATTAAAAAAGAATATACAATATGGAACAATTTTCATATTGCATTTTCCTATTAATTCTTTCCATCTTGCTGAGAAACATTACTTAAATACTTACACTTATTTTAAGAAATATTGGTTTACTCACTATATTTTTTTGTCATACTTAGGCTTAGTACAATTTTATTTCAGATTAAATGAAATCCATTCGAAATCAATTTAAACCATTTTTTCTCTAAAATTCTTTCGATTGTTCCTTTCTTTATTGTAATGAATATCTTTCTTACGATCTTTATCGGAAGTGTTACTTACCGTTTTGCAGAAATACTCTAAAAAAAATTCAAAATTCGTTCTTACGATTATTTCATGTTAAGAGATTCTATTAGCTCTTGAACAATCCCCGCGGCATAAGTCGACTGATTCAGGATGTAACAAACTATTGCATTAAACTTTACCTGAAATATCCGACTGCCTTCTAAAATCATGATTTTTTTTAACTGATACATTTTTTTTATGATTTTACGTTACAGGCCATCTTATTAGCTTTATAAAAATACCAAGTTTTTTATTTTCCATTCACTACAACAAACACTACAAGTGTTTTAGTAAAAGCAGATACCATAACTTTACATAAGATGTCAAACTTTAAAATGCGTTTTACTCGAAATGTGTTTTTTTCCCCCGAAACGCTCAAACGGGGGCAGCGATTGCAAACAAGTTTTTTAATTAATTTGCTGAAATTTTGTGTGCATGTTCTGTATTACAGTAGAAGTGTTTTAACCTTCAGATTTATCAATCACTGTTTTATTACAAAATTTACAGTTCTTTATGTGAGTATAATCACTTTTCTTTAAGCAATTTCATATAATAACTAAGATAAAGTGCTCTAGTTATTATAAAAACTAAAATATTTCTTATCCTGAAAGTCATTTCAAAAAGGAATAGCAAAGTAACACATCCAAATTGAAAAATTGAGAATTTGTTCATTTACTATTTGTACAGAGCGGCCCCCGTTTATCTAATTTTTTGTCACTTTCCCCCCATTTTTTCCCTTTTTAGTAGTAATAATTTATTTTTCTCTTCTTAATTTTAGGCGCCTTTTCTTAAAATGTACTAAATAAATCTAAAAACCCTAAAAAAATCTCCATATCTCCATTTTTTTTAAAAAAAAGTTGTCGCAAGTGGTCCTAATACTTTTCTTAGACAATTAGTTCTTTGGGAGAAATTGATTATTGTTATATTGCTCCAAACAAATTAGACTAATATTTATTAGTACCCAAATTTATGTTTTATAATGTCTCATTTACTTCCACACCATTATTTTGAAATGAAAGATATTTTATAACTGAAAAATCCATGTCGTATTGTAGAATTTATCACGCTATAGATTATCTCTTGAATTTTTTTCAAATCAAATGTGGAGCTATTGTCTCACAGCAACATTGACTAGAGAAAAGTATCTGAGTAGATTCAACTTGAAGATAATAGTACATATTTAATACTGCATATATATTTTTGATATTTTGATAAAGAAAAGCAAAACACATAAATTAAAAAGTCTACTATGTCTGTGAACATTTCTGACCCAACATCCTCTGTGAGTCCTAATCCATTACAAATCATCAATTAATAATGCTGTTATGCAAGTGTTTCTCAAACTTTCAAAATTTGCGACCCAATTTTCATTCATAATTTTTATCGCGCCCCCTCATACAACAACTATGCGTTGAATAATAATATACTTCGTCGCTAAAGCTACATTGCGACTTTAATTACAAACTGCACGAATTATCAAGATAAGAATTATATTTTATTTATAACTTTGTAATTGACAAGCCCATAGAAGTCACTAGCAATTACTAAACGTATTTAATTTAGTATTGATAAATTAATTATCGAATACTTTTTGTTGTATTGATATTTTTATAAGTATTTTAAATCAGTGTGAATATGTACCATTCACACATTAAATTAGTATCTTTTTAAATCTTTTATTTTCAACTTTTCGATGTGTTCGCGCCCCCCACGTAAGGTTATCATGGCCTCCTAAGGGGGGGGTTGACGCCCCACAGTTTGAGAAACGCTGCGTTATGCAGTTCAGAGCCACACGCCAACGCCTGTTTATTGAAGCTGCATTAACTATTGCTACCGTTATACTTCTTAACACTTGTTCTTCTTATGCTTGATAAGAGTAACTAATTCGTAACGCTATTTTATTCGAGTGTTACATTTTTGAATCTTGAAGTATATCCCATTTCTAAGCACTGTCACATTCTAAAACGCGAATCGATTTTTTAGTTCAAACCATCTGATGGAAGGAAAAATGCACTAACCTTCCCTTACCCTGACCAAAAAGAGGCCCCTTTAAGAAAGAAGGAAAGCCGATTTCTTTGTGCTCCCCTTCCCCCTTCTTAGTCGAATTATTCAATAAACAATGAACAGATTTTGGTAGAGTTCGATGAAAAACCGCATTTCACGCTATTTATTTTTCCAAAATCTCATTTTTTTTTTTCATTTGCGAGAGATTGCCCTTTTTTAATTTATATATAGATATTATTCCCATCTTTTAAAACATGCATGCTTATTTTAATATAACCGAAAAAATTTTCACGTCTTTTGCGTATTTTATTAGTCAGAATTATCCCTATTGATGTTACTTAAGCTTTATATATACATTGTATTTATTTAATCAAAACATTTTATTTCAATATATCCGAATTGGGGGAATAACTGTGTGAATCTCTCTCTCACTCTTCACACGCGAAATATATTTCAAAAAGAACATTAAAAATGAAATCTTATGTAACCAATTACAAAGTGTTTCTTCCCTCACTTTCTACACAATTTGTCATATTCGTTTAATTACGTACTATTTCTTAAGAGAGAATCCTGTATTCTATTATAATTATTTGTAATTTAAGCACAACTGGGGATGTTTATTTAATATTAAAAGAACCTCGTTTCTGAAACATACTTTTATATTGTAATTTTATTAATATAATTTAACATATTATTAAAATATCTTTCAAACATTAATTTTCTTATATTATAGAAGAAAATGCGGCAAAGAAATATGCAATTATATTCATATATCCCCCTCCAATAGATCAACATAGTTTTAATTTTTAGCATAAAGATCACGCCTCAGTACTTTTGTTTGAATTTTTTTTTCAAATATACCCCCCATAAAAGTAATTTGTGTACGTCTCTACCTTCATAAATGAAAAACGTCCTCTACTACATTGAATAACACAGCCAATAATAAAAACTAAACCAAAAGCACATAAATACTCGCAAACAAAACTCCGTAAATGAAAATACTCAACCGAAGGTTATGCCGGCACTTCCACGGTGGAAGAACATATCAGCATTGATAGTCCTCCTTTTAAAAATCTTTCGATATTCTCTCTCATTACTATTTACCTAATATTTACATTATTATCATAACTATTTCCAAAGCAATATTTTAAACTTCATTTTGACGCCACATAACACTTAGCTGTGTTTCAAACAATGCAATATATCCGCTGTTGAATATATTTTAACCACACGCATCAACAAGGCAACATCCTCCGTACCTCACAAAAAGAAATCACATTACCAAATAATGCCTCTGACAACAAAAACAAGAAAAAAAGAAGAGCCTACGAAACTCTATGAATGAAAATGCCCAAAGGAAGGTTACGATAAGCTCGCCGGCAACTGTATTTTAACACTTAATAACGCCGTGCAGACAATGGGGTTTATCTCTCTCTCCGATCTACAACTCTTCAATGATGGGTCGAAGGTCAGACCCTATCATAAACGAAAACGCGTGCCCGCAACTGGTTTTGGGATTCATTCAGCATTCGGTGAGGATGACATGTGGATGGCGCGCACGAACTGTCATGGGGAGGGGGATTCTGAATATGAACAACCCCTCCCCCGTTCCCTTTTGCCGTTATAGTGACTCGAAATGATCTTATGACTGTTATTCCGCTTTTGCTAGAACGGTAATTACCGGGGGACTGTGTAGTTGTTTTCTTTCGGTATATGTCGATTGGGTTTTCTTTAAGTGTATTTAGAATTCCGATAGTGGTTTTGAACGTATTTTCTCTTTTAAAAAATTCTAATTTTTTTTTTTTTTTTAAAAAAAGACTTTTAGTTTTGGGGAAATAGTGATTTTTTTTTTTTTTTTGGTGGAAATAAACCTTCAACCTATTTTTACCTCAATTTTCTATCTCCGCTGGAATTTTCGCCATATGTACGAGAGTGTGAGTTTGACGCGGAGCGCATTTTTTCGGATATGAAAAAATACCTCAATTTTTATAAAAATTTGTGGCATTGCAACTCATGCATTTGTTTATAATATAGTGTTTTTAAAATTTCAAATTATTTCATAAATAATTACTTTTTCCTTTTAACATGTAAAAGGCGTTACATGTTTGGCGTTACGGTATAGGAAAAAAAAGGCGAAACACATTTTATAAAAGAAAAAAATATGTTAACTCGGATAAACATGAATAGTTTGATAAAATAAGTGATTCTCTAAAGGAAAGTGAAGCCAAAATATAATATTAAAGTTGGAGTACTTTTATATCTGAAAAAATATTCGGAATTTGGTCCCTATTCTTTAGCATTAGCCGAAGACACAGCCTTAAGAAACAGTCGCAATAATAATCCCTCAATCTCTTGAATAAGCAGATCACGTGCATTTATATATTAAGGGAAGAACAGATGTCGTAACAAAGAATAACTTTATGCAAAGCTTTATCTAAATTAGATGGTGCACGTTCGACAGCGGTATGATTAAATAGCATCACGATCTACGATGTTAGCCTGATTAAATGTTGGATTATTATGTTTAGGTTTGGGAATACAACTGTTTGTGTCAATGTTAATAAATTTAATGTTAAAAGTTTTTCAGACTTTGATTTATTGGTTCTTGAGTCTCACTGCGTAAGTGATCGCGGATTAATATCATTATACACTCAGGAACATTGAAAATAGCGACCCAAGAAGTAAGTTAAGTACAATCGCGAAACTTTGCAAATAAGTACAGTGTAATGCGATATGCAAATGATCCAAGTTTTGTGCCAATATGCGTGCTCATACATGCCGAGGTGGCGCTACAATCAGGAAGAGGGTGCTATATAAGCCAGCACAAATTCGAAGATTCATGAACGTGACGATTATCCGCCGATTGTAGGGAGACTTTGGCAAGTGAAACATGCCAGGTAAACGTGCTAGAAGACATTTCTCACAGTTAAGCGAGTTTGAGAGAGGCCTGATCATCAGGATGAAAACTGCAGGCTGGTCGACGTGCCGTGTTGCTGACCAGGTGGATCGTTCGGAGTGTGCCGTTAGAAATTGTTGGGTGCAGTGGACACGAGAAGGTACCCACGCTCCGAAAACCGGGTCTGGAGCGACCAGGAAGACCACGAGGAAAGAGAGGATCGAAGGATCGTGCGGCGAGCACTTGTGGACCCCATAGTGACTCTTTCAACAATACGAGCAAACGTCGGCGTAGCACTTGTTCCACAAACAATTTCCAGACACCTTGCAGAAGCAAATCTTAAATCCAAGCGCCCTTTCGGTGCACTCCCTTTAACACCGGAACATCGGCAACTGCGTCTACAGTGGTGCCAAGCCAGATCAATGTGGAATGTCACAGATTGGCAAAAGGTTGTGTTTAGGGATGAATCCCGGTTTGTTTTGGGGATAGATGATAACCGTGTACGGGTGTGGAGGCGCCCTGGTAAGCGGTACAATTCCCCCCCACTGTTCTACGTCACACTGCCCGCACAGCTCGAGTAATGGTCTGGGGGCCACATAGCCTATGATAGCCGGTCCACTTTAATTGTGATGCGCGGAACCTTAACGGGCCAACGTTACGTTGATGATATTCTTCGACCCCATGTAGGACCTTTCCTAAATGGTCTCCCAGGGGCAATTTTCCAGCAAGATAATGCTCGTCCGCATACAGCAAAAGTTGCTCAAGACTTCCTACGTCCTTTTCAGACTCTTCTATGGCCGGCACGCTCCCCGATTTGTCCCCTGTAGAGCACGTGTGGGATCAGCTAAAACGGAAGATGCCGTCGTGTCACTCTGTACATGATTTAGAGTTATCTGTTAAAGATTTGTGGGCCCATCTGCCTCAGAACAACATAAGGTGACTAATCAACTCAATGCCGGACCGTGTGGCGGCATGTATTGCAGCTGGAGGTGGTCCAATGCGCTATTGAAGTTGCCCAGTATTTGTGTCGTTGCACACCCTGTATTCGTTTAATTGTCTTGCTTTTGAGATCAAGCGAATCTCTCATCTGTGTCATTATGTGTATTAAATTTCATTTCAATCCGATGCTTTCTTCTTGGGTCGCTATTTTCAATGTTCCTGAGTGTAATTCGAATAACATTTTAATAAAAGACCTTCAAGAACATCAGCAAAACAGAGAACAGTTGGCTTATGCTTGGGTTGAAAACTGAGCAATGTACATATATTCAGTATATTTTATTTTCTCTTATACAGAATATTTATTAAATCGATTAACTATTACACTCTATATCCTCCTCACCACCAAGGAATTGATATAAATTATACCTTCATAGGAACATGAATTTCATTCATATGGCATTTTTAGGATAATTTTAAACACATCAAAAGGCGCTTCATGAAAAACTATGATACATGTGCAGGTATTTTAGTCAATATAATTTTATTACTGTCGTTGTAATGGGCTTATGCAATCACATGAACTCCATTGAATTCTAAACTGGTATTGAGAATTCGTAATTGCTCTACTACTTGCTAAGTTCAGATAAAATTTTAAATTTAAATTTAAATTAACATTAAGATTCTTCAAAATATCTGTCAAATTTTGTTGAAAATTCTTATACTATACGTGTATTTTTTAATCAAGTTCATTTTATTTTTACCTACATGCCTTATTAATGTTGATAAATATGTGCAATTTAAAAGAAAATTTCTGTGCAAAAAGCAAAAGTTGGCAACAGCGAAATGCATGAATTGACTAGCAAGAAACACGTGATTGCAGTTATATTCTATGACGTCACATGGGTTTATGAGCTGATTGGTTACAAACGCGTGATTGTAGTTATGTGATAATGACATCACATGAATTTAGCCCTAATATATATGAAGGGGAATTATTTTAATTTTAAATTATATACATCAAATTGTTCAATTTTGTGTTGTATGAAATAATAAAATTTATTAAGCAAAATATCTTGAAATCCTGCCACGTTGCCACGTGTATGTTTTAATAATGCTGTGTGATGATATAAATTGTATGAGTGCTTGATTTTTTCCCGTTAATTTTCCTTCTTTTTAATTATAAGATTTCATATGGGGAAATAGCCTAGCTTATAGGGATAAATATGACAAATTAGTTTTTTGTTAAATATTTTTCTTAAATATAAAGTAACAATCTATTTTAAAAAATAACGGAATTTTTTACAAACTTTTTTTTTTTTTATCGAGTTTATCCATTTTTTCTCGTCATAAAAAATTTACAGCATATTTAATGACAAAAATAGATTAGCTAATAAATATAATAATACAAGAATATTGATGAAAGTCAAAAAGAACCGTTGCTTCAAACATGAAATTTAATGATAATTTCGACATTTTGATAGAAATGAGCAGTAAAATCAATTTTAATCTAAAAAAAATTTATCATGGATTTTTTTTAAAAAATAGAAGCATTAAAAAAATACCATTTAGAAAAATTTTGTTTTAAAAATTAAAATTGCTAATGAATTGATGTGCATACGGTCCCCTAATTGTTAACAAATCCAAATAACAGCTTGTGTGGGGTTTCAGTTACAATTACAGTTACAAGAGGAATCGAGAACGAAGTCAGAAAGAATATGGAGTCCATGCGTTTTTTTTTTTTTTTTTTTTCCTTTCTTTTTGTGAGTGTGTGTTTGTCTTCCCCTCCTCTATTGTTATTTCGTTCCCACTTTTTTGTTTTGCTTTTTTTTTCATCGCCATCGCACTCCGCATATGGCAGACGTTTAGAAATCGGGTGCGCGTGCGGAAAAGTCTAATAAGCATTGAAACCTCCCGATCGGTTATAAAACATCCCGTTCGAATTTTTTTTAAAAGTCCGTTTTATGGTGAAATCCTTTAGTGAAAGGGGTACGGAAAACTGGGGAAAAATTATTACCTGTTTCATATATATATAAATGCTTTAATACACATTTTATTTATGTTAACCATTTCTATATTTTTAAGAAATTTAACCCTCTGACCGGATCATCCGTCTCTCAGACGGGGATGATTTGCTTTGATGCCTATAGAATAACGCTGTGGTGTGATTTTTGGGGTGGGCTGCCTTGACATCTTCAGCTGGACTCTACCCAGTGAGAGGATCACGCGGTGGTACTTAGCGACTTTTTTCAACTGTGTTTCAATATGTGTGATTTTTCTTATCTATCACCTTCTATCATACGGTTATTCCTTTCGTTTTTTCGTGTTTGGTATTATTATTTTTAATTACTTTTACATGAATATAAAAAAAAACTCTTAACCAGTTTTTATAAAAATAATAGTCAAAATTCTAGTGACAAAAATATATTGTTGTGCTTGATTTAACCCTACACATCTTATTTAAGCCATACTCAATTTCATAAGCTATAAGGACATTTAAAACAGCCCTTAAGGTACTACTAAAGATCCGCCGTGTAGGGGAGTGATGCACGTTAAATCTGTCGAGAGCTCAAACATCCTCCCATTGGTATGATGTGGTAAATAGGAGAGGAGGTGCCAGCTCACGTGTCGTGCTCGTCATTTGACAGTGGTTCAAAATTACGAGGTCCGTCACCAAAAGCCCTCGTGTAGCTGAACAGTGCGACGTAAATATTCAGTTAGTCATGTACTTGGATGCCCTCGGCAAAATTCAATCCTAGTACAAGTTCACATCGTCAAAAACATTTTGAAAACAAAGAAAATTGCGGCATAAAATTTTGATTATGAATTCAACAAAATACACAAGTAGTATTCTTAAATTATTGAATGAAAAATTAAATTTGAACAAATTTCTTTAAAGAGATGCATTAAGTAAAATTAAACAACGATAAAATCATTCTAACGGTTGAAGTACATTCATTGTCTCGGCCAGTAAGATTACTTGTGTACATAAGTTAGATGGGGCACCCTAGAGAATTTATCAAGCCATCCACACAAATTTTAAAACAGCATAAAAACTTTCAAATTCAATGTTTAAAAAAATTCATTTGAGGGTAGTATTCAAACTTTTTACATGAGCAAATATTATTTACAAGTGCAAAATGTAGTTGTGAAAAAGTTAAGGCTTTTATACATGAAAGCGAATTTTAAAACTCAATAGCATGTCCAAAAATTTAAACCTTCCCTAAAAATATGCATAAATTTTTTAAATATATTATACACAATCACTATTTCTGATTATCACTGATGTAGACGATTTGTAGGGATTATAAATATAGGGGGGGGGGATTCAAGTAGTTATAAGCAATTTTAAAATTTTAAAATATTTGGTTTTTTACTTAACTTGTGCTACTTTCTTGAATATATTAGAAAATAAAATGCATTCTCGAAAAAGTTTTTAAATTTTTTTTTAAAAAAAGACAAATTTTTGAAAAAATATTCATTATACATTCATTTAGGAATTCACAATACGTTAAATGCGCTTTACGTACTGTGTTCATTTCAGACACATAATTTTTAAAAAATATTTTAAAAATTCATTATTTTTTTCAATAAAATATTTATCGTAATATAAATTTTACTATCAATTGTCTTTAATAATTTTTTGGGGATACAAAAAAAATAATAAAGAACGAAAGCGGAAAAGAGTAAGCTTAATTTTTGTGACAAAAAAATTAATCAATAAACAACTACGCAGCAGCATCTTTGAAAAATTATGTTAGGTATAATTTTAATGTCTATAATTTACCATCAATTACTGGATGAAAACCACTAACCGAGGCCTGGAAATTATGAGGTCCGTCGCCAAAAGTGTTATGTAGCTCCAGAAAGAAACGTAATTTAAAATCCAAATGAAAGCTATCAAAGTCTTATGATAATGCTCTGCTTATGCTCGTATACAACTTAGCTACAAAAATAAACAATTCTTGCACAGATCACTCGATTCATTCTATACAATCTTCAAAATTAGCATTTAGTTTGTTGTGGAAGTTTGGAAAGGGGATACCAGCTCAGGTGTGGTCCTCTTCACTTAATCGAGATTAAAAATGAGAGACAAAACCTGTCCATATTAGTCTTCGTATTTCCTTACAGTGCGATGTAAATTAAAATCAGGTGGAAACACAACTCAAATATTCGAACGTTCTCTAGCACTTTCTCGTATTGCACATGTTTCCACATTCGAAAATTTTTTTTCCCCAGAAACCTAATAATTTATTTATAATATGTTAATATGCAGTAAATAATACTTATAGAAAGCCCCCCCAAAAAAAAAAAAAAAGATTTTTCACAAATCCATTTTTAAAGTTCATTAAAATCAAATAAATATTAAGAAAATAATAATTCTTTCTCTACAATACCAAGGCTTGAAATTGATCCATATTAATATAAACTGCAAACCTGAACATGATCTCTAAAATAGATATATCCAAAATGTAGATGCTGACTCATAATTTTTGATAGAAATCTCATGCGAAATGCAATCATTGTAATATTAATATGTCTTTCACGTAGTTGTTGGTAAACTGCATCACACACACAGAAATATATGTCTGAGACAAATTTACTCTTTTTTTAATTGGTACACTATGTGAATTGATACAATTAACCAGTATATGAGATACGAATGGCGAGCATTGGCATTGTTATCCATTATCCAAATCTCATTTGACAAGTTCGTGATTCTAAATTGTCTAACAGTCTATACCAGGGGTGTACAATACGCGGACCGCATTTTGCCCTCCAGTACATAAGTTACGACCCGCCAACTCTTTTTAAAATTTTAAATATCAGGTTTTTAAAATTTTTTCATTTTGAAATTTATTCAAGGGTCAACAATGTACACTGGCCTCAAAAAGTTAAGGTACAACATGTTTTTCGAAGCTCACCATAAAAAAATGGCAGTAACAATAAAATGCATAGTTTACATGAATGATAATAACGAACTTTAAAAACATTAATGCAAAAACGATTGCTACAACTTTTATTTTATAGAAAAGAACGTATATTTATGAGTGAGAGAAAATATGCAAATATCAAGCTTTCGTACTTTTGTGTGTAAGTTGTGTTGATTTTCAACAGTTGTTGGCAGTTTCGGTGACAATAGTCAATAGAGTTTAGAAAATGTCTCAGAGACGTCGTTTACCCAATTCGTTAAGGTGGCGGGCAGTTGGATGAATGGAAATGGGATTGTCGCAGGCTGATGCTGCTAGACGTCTCAATGTGTCTCGTAGTGTTGTTCAGCGACTTTGGGATCAATACCAATCCGAAGATTCTGTGTCCAGAAGACCTGTTCCAGGCCGACCACGAGCTACAACACCTGCAGAAGACCGTTTTCTAGCTCTTTCGGCACGAAGGAGAAGAACCACTACTGTGCCGCAGCTCGTTGCAGACCACTTTCAAGCATCAGGAAGAAGAATCTCCGCTACTACGGTGCGAAATCGTCTTCACAATGCAGGTTTGTATGCAAGAAGACCAGTTGTGTGCGTTCCCCTCAACGGACGACAGCGAAGGAACCACTTATGCTGGGCAAGAGAACATATTTCTTGGACGCAGCAACAATGGGCTTCTGTGCTGTTCACAGACGAGTCCAGATTTACAATGGAGAGTGATTCAGGGCGTCTACTGATCTGGAGGGAACAGCGCACTAGATACCATCAATCCAACACTGTTGAAAGACACAGTTATAGAGGTGGTGGAATCCTGGTTTGGGCAGGGATCTCGCTCGGTGGCCACACTGACCTGCATGTGTGTTCCATGGAGGAACCGTAACTGGTCTTAGATATCGGGATGAGACCCTTGATCCATTTGTCCGCCCATATGCTGCTGCTGTTGGTAACGACTTCATTCTGATGGATGGTAATGCATGACCTCACCGAGCTCGGATTGTTGAGGAGTATCTGGAGGATCACGGTTTGGAACGAATGGAATGGCCAGCTCGATCTCCAGACCTGAATCCAATAGAACATCTTTGGGACTATCTTGGCAGAGAGGTTGCTGCTTTAAATCCTCCTCCAAGGTCGTTACATGAGCTGAAACAAGGCTTACTCTGTGTCTGGTCTTCGCTTCCTATTCCGGTGTCCGACAACTTAATAAACAGCATGGGAAATCGATGCCGCCAATGCATTCAAGTTAGGGGTGGACATTCCTTATTAGAACCTATTTTTGTATTGTTTTTCTGCCATTTTACCACATAACACTGTGATGTGCTGTTTTCTCCAAGAATGGACTTTTCCGCAGATATTGCTTTTTTTGTTATAAATCGTTTTTGCAATACATTTATACAAATTTCTATGACGCATTCAATAAAAAACTATTTAATGCACATATCCTCCAAATTTTTTGTTTCTACATTCATTCATTTTGCAAATTAGACACAAAAACCCGGTTGTACCTTAACTTTTTGAGGCCAGTGTATTTACCCGTTAGCTATTCTTGTTTTAAAATAAATCCTTTTTGATAATAGAAGCGTCTTTTAGATTAAAATAGATTTATATTTTATCAAACAGTTACGTTTGCTTTTACTATAATAAATTACTTTTTTAATAAATTCCAAATTGTATTATGCATATACTTTACTATGGATGGTACATGATACTCTGAGTGCGACGACTTTCATTTTTCCTCCTCCTTTTCTGTATGAAATGCTCAAAAAGCAAGAGGCATTCAGAGATATTTTCTTAAAGTTTAAAAAAATTATTCGGGACTGTTAAAATAAAAGACAATGTATATTTAATCGTTTGAGAATGACAGCACAATCAAATTTCAACAATGAGTAACGAAAGATTAATTCAAAAGGAACTCCGTAATTTTCAAGAAAATGGCAACTGTAATAATTTAAACATTATTTGATCATTTTATTATTATATTATATAAACATTATAATAATGCCTATGTCTGTATACATGAAAAATAATGAAAACAATAATAATAATTCATTTTGTTTTAAATTTTTACTCCAATAAATGTTTTTTTTTTGTTTCCGAATCTGATATACGAATAAATGTAAATATTTTTATGTGCGTCCCGCGAGATTATAATGCTTTTCCGAAGTGGCCCACAAGGTCATTTGGGTTGGACACCCCTGGTCTATACAAACAAACATCCGTGGATGATCGCACGCTGAAACGAGAAAAATATAATTCAGACTGATATTTTTTTTAAGAAATCATTTAGTTTATTCAGAAGAATTAATTCTGCTTTCTACAAGTAGTTTCATACGAAACTGAAACAGAAAAGTGTGCTAGTGAACATCAAAACAATAAATCGGGAACCAGTATATATGTAATGATGAGAATTATGTATTTGGCGTTAAATTAGAAGATATTGAAAATTGGTTACGGTAAGAAAATGACTTGAGGACAGTTTTCGGCTCAGTTCCAGTTCGAAGTCATGTTTTCAACAATAAGAATATTCCAAAAAATAAAAGAATAAGAAAAGTGCAACGGGAGTTTAAAAATCAATAATTGTGATGTATGTTTTTCTTATTCGAGACACATTTCGCAACTTTTTTTTTTTTTTAGAAACATTTTATTTCCTTACCACGTAAGGATTTCTCTAAGCAACCGACACAAAACCCCTCGAAATTTACATCGACAACGACACTATCCGTAACCCAATTTCAAAAAAGGACTGAAATCTTCCTGGAACAAATGCGCGTTTTGAAATCAAACCCCTTTTGCATCTCGGAAAACTAAAAAACTTTTCTTCTTTTTTTACTTATTTTCCTCAACATTTAACGAAAACAGAAGGGGAAAGAGAGAGAAAAAATAAAAGTAAAAAGGCAATTTCACTTTTCTAGTGTCTTTTTAAATCGGTCATGTTCTGCGTAAAACAATGAAAATTCCATTGAGACACCAACGCTAAACGATGCCATCAACGACGAAATAATTCTCCGCTCGTTCCAATTTCTGTAAAATTTGTGCTGTACCAGCAACTTCCAACTTTTCTTATTTACCCACCAGATGTCGCAATCGCCTGCTTTATGGGCAGCCTCATTTCCATCACAAGCTTCTCAAGTGAAATTTATTCCCCTTTCAAAAGCGAGCTCCAGCGTCGTCGTAAATTCCCAAGTGTCCAGATTTCCTTGTTCGTAAAAAAACCCGTGAGCGGTCAGGCCACCAGTTCGCTATCAATCATTCCCCAGGCTCCGCCCCTCGGGTGATTTGATTTCAGTCTCCATTCGTCGCCGAAGACATTCCTCAGTCGAGAGGCGTGACTGGAAACTTGACTCTGCTTGGAGATGGAGCCAATGATGGAAGAGCGACGCTCCGCCCCCCGAATAGTTTGAATACTTAGAAGCTCTTAATGAATGACACACTTGGTTGGCTTTGGGTGATAGTGACGTTTGGTGTTTTATATGGGTCTACATTTTCGTCATGTATTTTTACTTCGTTGTCGTAATCGCTAAAACAATACGAGCGATGGTAGGAAAATCAATTTCGTAAATTTTAATTTCTTGGGTTATATAGTTTCTTTGTGGGGATGGTTGGTAGGTTAAATTAAATTCAAAATGTTCGCTATAAGAGCTTTTCCTTCCTTTTCAGTTAAAAGGACAGGCAATGAAAAAATAATTCGTAGATTTGTTCGGTAGCTGTCGAACAAACAAATATACGTTAACTGTTATTAATTTTGATTGCAGAAATGTAGAATTTCACTAACAGCTTCCATTTTTGGCCACGACTAACTAACTAAATAAATAATAATGTTGAAATAAGTGTGAAAATTTAATTTTTAAGAAGATGTTCCGAAATGTTAAGTTAAAAACTCAAGAAACAGTTCAGTGCTTGTTAATAGCGAATAAAATAAGTGTTCTTTACAACACACACACAAAAATAGCATTACAAAAAAGAAAATTATTTTAAAAATACATATCTGTATATGTTTTATTTTGATTAGTTTATTGATCGAAAAATTTAATAATAATCTATTCCAGTGGCCACGGTAGCTTAGTAGTCAAGGTTGCAGACTCGTAGCTGGCGTGTCATGAGTTCGAGCCCAGTACCGTGGCCGCGGTAGCCGAGTGGTATAGGTATCGGACCATGGCTTGCTTTGTCACGGGTTCGAGCCCAATACCACTAAAGACCCGCCGTGTAGGGCAGCGATGCACGTTAAATCTGTCGAGAGCTGAAACGTCCTCCCGTTGGTGTGGTGTGGTAGTTAGGAGAGGGGGTGCCAGCTCAGGTACCGTCCTCGTCACTTGACCAGGGTTCAAAATGACGAGGTCCGTTGCCCAAAGCCCTCGTGTAGCTGAACAGTGCGACGTTAATATTCACTCACTAAATAATCTATTGCAAAAAAAGAAAAACGCAGCTTAAAAAAATGTTTTTAAATAGAATTTTTGTATAGAAAAAGCTGTAATTTTTTTCATATCTTCTTCTTCATATAAATAAATCATTTTAACGTTTGGTTTCTCTTTAACATTGAATGAGGTTTATTTAGAATTGAAAAATATGCTTCGTAATAATAAAAGAAGCAACACTATATATAATTAAAGGGCATTTTAAATTTGACTTACTCTTTTGATTTTACACTTTATTGATTGCAATATAGTCTATTGTATAGTCTATAGTATACTGATTGCACCCTCCCAAATTAATATTCTAATTGTATCAGCTTCCAGGCAATTTTAATCAAGCATTAAATTATTTTCCATTTTTTCATAATTGGTTATTTATTAACATGACCGAGCTCACCCAAAAGAGTTGAAAGATACAAACCGGGAAACAACCAGCCCCGTATTCAGTCTTTATAGAAAAATTATCTTTATCGCTTACAGATTTTTCAACAGAAGTACACAAAAGTAAATTTACATAACTTATAAGTATTAAAAATGGACTTTATAATTTTCAAGCATGGTTAAGTTACGAAGAGGACACATAAACAAGCAATCTCTTCCCAAATTTCCACCCAATGCCAACGAGAGTACTTTAAACCTCGACAGAGAGTTTTGACATGCTTCCGTTCCTCTACACGGTGGGTCTTCAGTGGCATCAGGACTGGAATCTACGACTCATATGCCTGATATGAGTTCATGACCACGTCCATTCGACTACCGAAGTCATAAATTTTGGATTGGAGAAATAAATTTTAGTCATAAAATTGAAATGATCAACAGAAACAATGCTGGCCACATCAGTTAGAGACCATGGTCATTATGCTGCCTCCCACCATAAGATATTTTACATGCTTTCCTTTACATTGCTGATGTAAAGAAATTTGTTTAACAATTCTCTTCAATTTCGTCATTTTTCCACAATCGAATGAGTATTAATAATCTCATTTCTGCTTCGTGTGGGAAAAGTTTTTTTTTTAAATGTTTTAAAGAAATATATAGACATTAAGGTGTCTGACTATGCGTGGAGCCGTGATTTTGCAAAAACGTACAAACGAATACTTTTTTTTATATTTAATGTCACTTAGATTAGAACACACTTATGAAATTGCTTTAATATTATTACAATAAAAAATTGCTTAAATGCAATACTTTGGCAAAAAATGAGCTTAGAATTACCATTTTTCAAAACATTCTCCTTTTACGAAAAATTCTTCTATGATAATATTTTGCTTATATATAGCTATGACTTCTCCAGGGGCCTGAACTACGACTTTTGATAAATTCACATTATTTTCAGAGTCAATGACAACTGAAATAATTATCAGTGTTTTTCTGTTAAAATTCCTTCACTCTGATGTGTTAAAATATGGATAAATCCACTTCTGAATTACATAGTTCAAAAATCCTAGTTAAAGCTCTGTACAGAGGTCTGAGCTAAAGAGTGTTTTTTTTCCAGGTATAGAAGTTTAAGTTGGCATTACTTTCCGAGATGGCGACCGATTTAACAGCTGTCAAGTGATTTATTCTCAGTTTGGTTTGGCAATTCACAAAACGATCATCAAGCAAGGCGTAGATTCGTCGAATGGGCCCAAAACGAGATTGCCGTTGTTCCCGATTTTCATAAGCGAATTTTGTTTAGCGATGAAGCGCACTTCTGGTTGAATGGCTACGACAACAAACAAAACTGCCGCATTTGGAGTGAAGCTAATCCACAAGTGTATGTCGAAACACCATTACATCCAGAAAAACTGACTGTTTGGTGCGCTTTATGTCGGCTGGTGGAATCCTTCTTCAAAAACGATGAAGGCCACAACGTTACAGTCAATGGTGGTTGGTATAGAGCCATGATTACTAACTTTTTCATTCCTGAATTGAACAATCATGATGTCCCGGAGCTGTGGTTCCAACAAGACAGCGCAACATGTCACACAGCTCGTGCCACAATCGATTTATTGAAAGACACGTTTGGGGACCGCCTAATTTCACGTTTTGGACCTGTGAATTGGCCTCCAAGATCTTGTGATTTAACACCGCTAGACTATTTTCTGAGGAGCTATGTAAAGTCATTGGTCTATGTGGATAAGCCACAAACGCTTGACCATTTGGAAGACAACATTCGCCGTGTTATTGCTGATATACGGTCACAAATGTTGGAAAAAGTCAACAAAAATTGGACGTCCAGATTGGACTACATCCGAGCCAGCCGTGGCAGTCATATGCCAGAAATCATATTTAAAATGTAATGCCACACGATTATCTTTCGAATAAAAAAAATTCATGTCAATCGAATGATACATCGTTGTTTTATTGCAATTTAAAGTTCTATACCTCTAAAAAAAACACCCTTTATACATAGGAAAAATATTATTATTACAGAAGCATTTTCCATGAATTGATTGATTGAATATTAACGTCGCGCTGTTCAGCTACACGAGGGCTTTTGGCGACGGACCACGTAATTTTGAACCATGGTCAAGTGACGTGGACGACACCTGAGCTGGCACCCCCCTCTCCTAACTACCACACCACACCAACGGGAGGACGTTTCAGCTCTCGACAGATTTAACGTGCATCGCTGCCCTACACGGCGGGTCTTTAGTGGTACTGGGCTCGAACTCGTGACAAAGCAAGCCACGGTCCGATACCTATACCACTCGGCTACCGCGGCCAGCATTTTCCATGAAAGAATAATATTCGAAAACTAAATAATTGTATGCTCGTTTTTTGCCAAAATATTGCATTCAAATCGTTTTTAATTGTAATAATATTTTTAAAACAATTTCATGCGTGTATTCTAGTCTAAGTGGCCCTAAATAATTAAAAAAATATTCGTTTGTACTTATTTGAAAAATCAAGGTTCCGAACGTAGTCGGAACCTTTATTTTTCGAGTGATTTCAGATTCAATGTACACACAAATATACACAAACCACATATTAACACCAACAAAGTTAAAATGAATAGTATATATAAAATGTTTTTAAAATTGATAGAAAAGAACAAATTATATTATTTTTATCCAAAAAAAGTTGTTGGACATATTCTACATTGACGAAATAAGGGAAATTGAAAATTTTGTATGCTCCAACAATTAATAGATTAAATAAAAGAATAAAATAAAGACGTTATATGCATTATAAAATTAAGATATCTTCTTAAAACTCTGTTATATAGTCCTTTCACCATCATTTGCATTGGAAAAGTATATAGAATCGTAAAAAAGTTTACAGCGATTTTTTTATATTAATATGCGTGTAATATATGAAATTTAAATCATTTGAAGCAACTGCTTATTTTCATTTAGGGAAGGAAAAATAGCTTGAAAAATTACACGTGCTAACCACAGTTCCTCTATTTTATATCTAGCATTTCAATACAAAATTCTTCCTAATTTATTCCTACATATTTCGCTACTATTTAATTGTATTTCATTTTTTAGTACTGATACAAATATACACTCGTATTTCAAAAAATGAAATCTTTATCTTATTATTTTATTGATTACTATTCAGCTATAATTTTTATTAATATCTTATTGATGTTATTGATGAATCTTCAGATTAAAAAATGATGCAGAGAAATATACGTAAGATGGAAAAATGCACATAAATACACACACACATATACCTTTATTTATTTTTTCCGATTCGATAAACTGTATAACTGCATTACTTCATCAAAAAGTGTTTTTGTTTCTTTTTTTTAAAAAAAAAAAAAAAAAAAAGACCGTATTAATACAAAAATGTTAAAAATGAATTTCTAAAAACTAAAATTCCAAATGAATACTTTTCACTTGATTTATACTTCTACTATGCGTAGATTAATAGTTTTCAAAAGTTATCAAAATTTTATACGATAAGATAGTTTTCTCAATCCAGATTAAATTAATCGATTGAGCGATTCCTTATTAGAAGATAAAATAATGAATGGTGTTGGAAACTGCCAAAATAAAAAAAAATTATTCAATAATACGAAGAAGAAAAAACCGAAAGGAAAAACGAGTAATGTAAAATCATTTTAAAAGTGCTATTTTTGTCTTTAAAAAAAAGCCAAGTATTTTTTGTAAATAGTTAGCTAATTATATTATTTCTATCGTTTATTAACCCTAAAAACATTCCCTCTGGTGCAGAATTTGTCAAAAAAACTCTTCGCATAACTCTACAAATACAGTTAGCCTCTCATCCGTAGAGCCTGGGTTCGAATCCCGGAGAATGTATGGATGTTTATAAATGTATAGTGTCTTGGTGGCATGGGGGGGGGGTACTCTAAATAGCCGTCAAGCCGCAAGCCCTCGTGAAGTTGGTTGAAGGGGAAGAGAGGTGGGAGGCCCCTGACCACCTCCAGGGTGTTGGGGTTGAAACGAACCAAATCGTACTGTCGCCTGTTTCGTGCTCAAAGCTACGGATAACGATAGGCGTACAATTTAGCCCTTTGCAATGATGAATTTGGTGGGCTTCAATCTGGCCTTCGGCGATCAAGAGGCATTATCAACATCAGCAAGAATTACATTTAAGTAATCGTAGTTGCCGAGTGGTTATGGCCCCCCACGATTACTTCTGTCAAGTCCTAATGCTAAAGGGGGGGGGATTCTATGGAGGGTATATCGCATCTTAATTTTGTCGAAGTTTGAAGTAATAGCATTGACCTGATGTGGAAGATTTTGGAGAGTGACTACCAGCTTAGGTGACGGAGCATCAAAAAAGTGTGATTCTTCTCTAATAATCCTTGTGTGACTTTGAAAAGCGACATTAATAAACAACCAGTAGCGCACACAGGAATTTTTCAAGGGGGGTGGGGGTCCAGGGCTGAAAGTCTACCATTTTCGTATCATGCTGCAATATGCCGCCTAACATATACTTTTGATTTTGTCGATTTTCGGGAACAAAAACAGTAAAAAATTAATTATTGAATGAATAATTAGCATTAATTAATAAAATTAATTATTAATGACAAATACTAAATTAAATTTCACTTAATATAGGATGTCATAGGAGGATAAAAATAGGATTACGTAGGATTACCTTTAAAATAGGATTACATAGGGTTATAATCAATGGGAAAAAAACCAAGGGCTCCTGAGCTTCTCCCCCCTTGTGTGTGCCACTGTAAGCAATCAAATCAACAGAATTAAATCAAATAACAAAACGTCATCGGTAATAAAGTGAATAGCATAAAGTTTGTAATTTTGCAAAATAAAACTACATGAAAATAATTCTGTTCAAGGTATTTTCATTTATATACTGAACCTTATTATATAAGACATAAGAACTATTATAATGGAAGAAAACAATTATATAATAGAAATCTTAAAACAAACATGAACAATAAGACGAAAAATAGTTTTACGAAAACGTGAAAAAAACAACATATCCTTCATTTTCTTTTCTTTTTTTCTTTTTTTTTTAAAAAAAAAAGAACTTATGAAACTTCATCAAAGCACTCTATAATTTCACCGCTACGCCCTTTGATTCTCCACTTCCTTTCATAACACTATTCAAACAATGAGCTAAATTGTAGCTAAACACTATGCTGCGCGCAGAAACATAGTGTCAAGGCAACTTGTTGATCCAGCGTCGCGTGCTTGCGGGTAGGTGCGTGCCACTGACAATTACCAATGAAAAATGACCACAAAGTCATGTTCTGGCGGAACACGCGACCGTCCACATAGATTGGAATAAAGAAAGGACCGTGCATGTGTGTATTTTGCTGTGACATTTATTATTAATTTTGCATTTTTTTTAGTTGTCTTTCTTTTTGTTTTCAGTTACACCATCGGCGATTTTAGCGTGGACGTTTTTCGTCAAATCGTCAATTAATCACTCAAAAGGGGGAAAAAACACTTCGTGGTTTCATAAATTGGATATAATCGTGCTTGTTTTGCTTATACTCGTATTGTTTTTTGTTGTGAGAAAGTTAAGGATATGATTATTTTATTTCTCAACAGACATAAAGAGAGAAAAAAGATAACGTGTGTGATTAATTGGAAGATTTGGAAATGAATAAGATTTTTTTGGGGGAGTCTCTATTTGATTGCAATACATATATATATATATATTTATAGTTCGGCCTTCAAAATGTGATACATAAACTTGTTGTTGTTTTGCGGTAAAAAAAAAAATAATAAGAAGAAATTGCTGTTATATGTATGAATTGAAATCACTAAATAATAGTATTGGTGCGTTGTTGTTACAGTGGGTTCTTTGCTTTCATGCTTTTTTCAACTTATCCATCTTCATGCGTTACAAAAGTTAGCCCTTTACTAGTTACATCAGTCTTGTGAAGTCAGGGACATCTTAAAGCATGTGCTAACCGGGGCCTGGCTAAGCACCTCATCTTCGGGGAAGCTTGACTCTGCCTCGATCAGATCATGATCCGGACAATTTAAATCGCCAAGTGTTAGTCCCAGACATATTCTCCGAAAAACTGTGAATTTCGAACTCTATGCCAACTGACAACAGTGACATGTCTGCATTATCATGTTGTGTGTATCCGTCTTCCTAGTTCTAACACCATACACCAGGGGTGGCCAACCTTTTTGGGAAGAGTACCACTATCTGATTAAAAAAAATGTGCTTGCCATTTCTTACTTTGCCAACAAAAAAAATAGTATGAAAAGGTGAAAGTAGCTTGAAACATCTAACTCTAAATAATTATTAAACAGACAGTACTTTCTTAATGAGGCAGAATTTACAATTTTTTTTTCTTTTTTTTTACCGAGTCGTCCATATTAGGATTAGTTCTCGAAGATGCCAGCAAAATTACGTTGTCTTAGGTGCATATGTAAATTTTGAGCAATATTTTGATTTTATTATGTTCGTAATAGAAAACATTGTTCAAAAACATGTTTATCCAAACTTACAACAATATTTAACAGCCAAATCGAGTAAATTTGGAAATTGCTTGGCGTACCACTTTTCACAATTCAACATATTTCGGATTCTTTGCAGTTCAAATAAGTTCCTTATATTTGCTTTCCGGTCTAGTATGCTGCTGTAAGTCAATATATTTCCGATTTAGATTTCAGGTGGGTAACAATAAACGTCTTGCCGAGAAATTATGAAAAAAATTTATGAAAAAATCAACATTTTTTTTTATCATTTTGAAAATTATTAAACCTTGCACTGAAAGAATCCTGTACAAACGTATTTTAAACTTTTAAAACTATTATAACTCGGGGCATTTTTTTTTATTAACTTTGGTAAATAGTTCCTGCAATAATGTGCGATGTGTTAATCTTTATCTCCAAAATCGAGGCAAAAAATGCAAAACTTTGCTCACTTAGGGCAGGAAAAGTACAATTTTTTCCCATGTAGTCTTACATTTAAATCCTTTAAATGTGGCATAGTATCGATAAGAAAAGCTAAATCCCTAAGGCATTCAGAATTATTGAGCAGCAAAGTTGAGGGCAGTTCATTGTTTTCTTCCAGATATTTTAAAACACGCTCCCTCAAATTTCAAAATCTCACGAGTACACTTCCTTTGAAAAACAAGCACAACAATGAAGAAGTATTTTCTACTTTACAATTTTCTATTTAAATTCAATTAAGATTATTTAAAATAAATTTTGATGTCTTTTTTCTATCTGAGGCAACCGCATTTCAATAAAACTGTAAAAGAAATTAGAATTTATTATCTGAATCTTAATTTTTTTAATTTTTCAATAAATACTGTTACAGCTCAGCCGGGCATCATTGTGGCACACAGGCTACAGTTTGGCCACCCCTGCCATGCACCATACTCACACATTTAGTCGAAAAGTAATGTACCTAGGTTTGTGAGATTGTGTATCAAGCACATTTGCTAACTGTTGTTGTGGCTAATGCCACCTGTCTGACGTAGTCAGAACGAGGTTCACGAAATTCATCATGGCAAGGGACTAGAAGTACGCGTGTCGTTGGCTTAGGCCTTGAGCTCCATACAGGTGAAAGTACGATTTAGCTCGGAGAAATTCTCTGAAGGGACGATAGATGGTGCCACCACCTATCTCCACCTCCACAATTTTTCCATGGAACTGGATGGGAGGGAAATATTCTCCAGTCCCCTGCACTCATGATTCAGCCCACAAGGCTTTCGGATCCACTGATTTAACGAGCACGTTCTCCGTGTGCACTCGGAGAGTATTTGGTGGCATCGGGCATAGAACCCAGGCCTTCCGAGCTGGTGTCTGATGCTCTAATCATTAGGCTACTGCTAACTGTTCGTATGAGTGTACTGTCTACTTAAAAAAGGTCGAAGGTGGAGCCTATTTTTGCATAGAAGCCTAGAGATTCGAAAATTCTTAACTGTGAAGTGTTTGGTTACAATTTTTATGATCTACGTCACGTTTATTCTTCAAATTATGAGCAAACCAACTAATAACACCATGTTTTATAAATTTAATATTCCTTTAATTAAATCTCATGTATAAATGATTAACAACAGCAATTACATCTGATTGTGATTAGACGTAAAACAAACACATCTGTAATTAATTAATCCCAGTATTGTGACATTAAATGTTGATTATCCTCCAGTGCTGTCACATCCAATTCCGATCAACAACAGCACAGAGACATCGATAGTGATTACTCTTAATTAAGTCAAATCTGACATCGATAATTTCTCTTAATGTCACATCCGATACTGATCTATTACAATGCTGTCACATCAGATATCGATTAGAAGGAATCTTGCTCATTCACAAATTGCTTTAAACAGTACACAAAACTTTCCAGCAGTGGAATATTAGCAGTGTAAAGCGTTATTTGTGTTAACCCATATCAGTTGTAATAGAGGGGATTAATCATTGATAGAATCAGATTTAATTTAAAGGAAATTAATTTTTTTTAAGTAACTTAATTTAAAAAAAATTACGTTCCGGTAATGTATATTCATTGGTATGTGTATATTAAAATATATTAAAACTTATTAACGCGAGCTTTTATACATTATTTTAATGATAATGGGACCTTCATACAGTGTGTACACAAGCTACTTATGTAGGGATGGGGGAGGGGGTTATATATATTAAAAAAAACTGTTAGATAGAGTCAGAGTTGAAATTTATGAATGTCACATTGTTCAGTAGCACGAAGGCTATTGATGGCGGACCTTGTAATGTTGAACCTCGGTCAAGTGACGAGGACAACACCTGAGTTGGCACGCCTCTCTTAAAATACCACGTCGAACAAGTGCGCAGTGTCGTAAGTTAAGAAATGAACAAGAGTGGCCAAACCATGCCCCTATCCTTTCCTTACGGTTACCAGTCCTGAACACAGCTGGTCAATAGGCAAGGTCGTCTTAATGCATGGGCCAACTGGGTCCGGGCTCAGGGCCTCACATTCCGTCTGAGCCTTGTTTCGTTCTCGACTCAGTCTTAATAGATTATGATTCACGGATAGTTTTAATGGTCAAATATTGTTCCCGTACACATCCCCCCCCCAAAAGTTAATTTCAAGCTGCATGTCAACTGGCACAAGTGGTAAGACTGTATTATTGTGTGATGTCCGGCTTCCATGTAGGCCTCGGTCTAATACCATAAACAATAATGCAACTCATTTAGTCGAAATGCAGCCATCAGTTGAGACGGATTGTGGGTCGTGCAAATTTATTTATTTCTAATTACCGTTTGTACGAGTATTTGACAATGTGCATGATGTCTATTTTTAAAAATTCCAGATAGGGCCTACTTTGCATAGGGCCTCAATAAATCTCAACATTTCTCTGAGCCCAGGGCCTCAAAAAGTTTTAAGATATCTCTGTCAATAAGTGGTGGACAGTGGCGCACACAAGGGGGGTGTCCTAGGGGGTCCGGACCCCCATGGCCCTTGATTTTTTTTCGATTGGTTATAATCCTATGTATATATTACGTAAAATTTAATTGTGTATTTGTTATTAATAATTCATTTTATTAATTATTGCTGATTATTTAATCAACAGTTAATTTTGTATTGTTTTTGTTCCCGAAAATCGACAAAATCCAAAGAATATGTTGGGCGGCGTATTGGAGCAAGATACCAAAATGGTGGACTTTTGACCCTGGACCCCTCCCTTGAAAAATTTTTGTGTGCGCTACTGGTGGTGGATAATGGAAAGATTCTCCAAACAGCAAAAACAAAGTAAGGGGGAAAAGTAACAGAGTTAAGAGAAAATCCCTCCCGAACCAAAAACGGCAAGATAATAACTGAAGAAGGAGCTGCTTTTGAAATAGTAACAGGGAAAGGGGGGGTAGCAATTTGAGTGCCTAGCACTCTGGGGTGGTTAAAAACGGCCCTGATTACAAGGGTGGATTTTCGGTTATGCAGCCATCCACTTTTCTTTTTTCTTTCAGGTCAATGTTGACATTACTTTGTCGTTGGGCCATTCCAACGTGATAACGTGTTGTCCACCTACTGAGAAGTGGGAATCTTAACGGTTAAGAAAATAAAAGAGAAAGAGAAAATTTTATACCCACCCTCTATCGTCTGACAATAAGAAAGTTCGGTTAAATAGTTGACATTTAAGGGTCAATCATTTAACCAGTTTCAGATCCCTGTGGTTGTATAATAATCACATCATGTTCAGAAAGTAGTAAGAGGGAGCCCGACCCGACCTGTAAGGGGCTATTTTATACAGTTTAAATATCAACTGCCCATCCTGTAATGGTTAAACAATCCCATACCTAGAATTTAAAACTTTTTACGGTCTCATGATGAAAACGACATCTGTGAACTAATACCTTTTAACTCTCTCTCTCCCTTATAACTCTCCTTTAACACTTTCAGTTCGAGATACATCTGAGGGGCTTCAACTCTCATTGTATCCAATAACTATATTAACAGTGGTGTAACGTACACCCCCGCAATCCCCGCATCGCAGGGGGGCAAGCGTCTAGAAATCCCAAAGCTAGTGTTATATTATAGTTTTTCAGTTCTTTCTACGATCCAGCTTGGGGGCCCCATACATCTTTACAGGCGGGGGCTAAAATTATTCGTTGCGCCACTGTATATTAAGCAGCGTCACTACAAAAAACATTGACTTGCACATCGCTGATCATCAGGGGTGTAGCTACCACCGTGTCAGCCGTGTCAATGGTACGGGGCCCCAGAGCAAAAGGTTCCAACATTTGTATCTACAGTCCCACTAACAGGGTTCTTATATCTAAAAAAGGGCCCCGAAGGAATTTTAATACAGGGCCCACTCAGAACTAGCTGCGCCAGTGCTGATCATAAATTTTATAATTTTATAAGCCATTGATGTGTTATGTTCTGAATACAGGCATGAAAGTGAATGGAAATAAATTGTATTCCTGAGTACAAAAATGAAAAATTTCGTTGAAAAAGCAATAGATCAAATGCATTTTTACTTTAAGATATTTGATTGTGGGTGTGTGATTACACATTAAAAAACATTCATTGGCATATTTTTAAAGATCGAATTTCGAAAAAATCTTCATTATTTCCACTTTAGCTTTATTACTGGAGTAATTCACTATTTTTGGGGTAAATATCTACATTCTGTTAGGATTCTGCAAATTCATAAAGCAAACTAGGGGACGGAAGAAAATGTCGAAAGAAAAATTGAAAAACCTAAAAATTTATTTTCTTTGAAAAATAAAGTAAGAGAATAATAAATAAATAATGAAATAGTAACAAATTATATTCTTATTATTATATATGTAATTGTATAAATATTCATAAAATGATTCTTATTAACCCGATACTAATGAAAATACTTCCAAGAAAATACTCGAAAAAAATTCGACTCTTAGTTTTTCAAGACAATACTAGTCTGAGCTAAAAAGATTATAGTAGTTAATATTATTTAAAATGATTAATAATTGTCTATTATGTAATACAAAATCCTTAATTGGATTATTTTCGTGAAAATTTTCTTATATAAAAAAAAGTTATATCTTAAATACAATTTGCTTACGCTTAGAGATATAAAGAAAACTCTCTTGTTTAGTTGAGAAAATTCTTTACAGAATAAGAATCTCCATTTCTAAAAATATCATTGAATTAATTTATTAACTATGTTAATTTTATTTATAAATATATGTATTAATAATTTTCTCCTATCTTCTGATGAAATGGTACTTAAAATTTAATTTGCTTCCAATTAATTTTAATAGATGGCGCCACCTTTAAATCTTCTGTGTAGTAGGTAAGGATAAAAAAAAATTAAAAGGAAAAGACGGGGAAAAAACCCCTCAATAACTGAATTTGAATAATAGATCTATGAAAATTATCTAAAATATTTAATATTCAAATAATTTCAAGTGTTCTGTACTCCACATTTAAGTGTAACATGAAGTAATAATATATATATATAGAGAGAGAGAGAGAGATCAAAGAATTTTTCCATTTTTATTTTTATTTGACTGATTGAATTGCATGTTCCATCCCTTAAAAATATTATTAAATGCATTACACTTATTTTTTTATTAGATTTACGATACTATATAATCCACTATATAATAAGCTGTTCTGATTCACTAAAAGCTTCTTTAAAAAAAATTTTTAATGCAAGGAAAATAGGTGAAAGAAAACATGTCACGCCTTTTTTAAATTGATACTAATGATTTTAAACATTATTTTGATTTCTTAATGTATCATAAATATTTCATTGTTTTTTTACTAAAATTCTATACATTTATTTTTATTTACGAAATACCAAAATATAATTTAATAATTTTCTTATTATAAGTTCCACAATATATTTCATTGAAATTAAAGCATTCATTTTTTTAGGTTACAAATATGTTTAATTGGTTTGTTTGAAACTCATGTTTGTGTTTTTTAAAAAATAGAAAAAATAATTTCGACCCGAAATAGTTGAGAAAGTGTACAAGAGATGGCGCTAGGTGTAACGTAAAGTTTCATTCGAAGGATTAGAAAAGGAAGTATAGTGAAATAAATATTTTACACACAAATATTTGTTTATATACGTATAACTAACTCTATTTGGTTTTTAAATTTCTTTTTACTTAAAAATTCATCCGTTTATTGTCCTTGCTTCTAAAATAAAAGCTTGAAAAAAATCATTTTCATAATATGATACGATTTCAGAAACATGATAAACTTTAAATGATAGATTTAAATATTTGTTTTGGTGAACAAATACTTTATTTTTTTTATTCTATAAGTGGGAATAGATAGAGAGCAATGTGTTTCAAATAAAAAACCGACATAAGAAAAGAGCAACGCTTGTTTCAAAGCACGCAATGAAAAAAAAAATATTTTGGAGATTTTTCTTCAAAAAAAAAAAAAAAAAAAAAAAAAAAATTCCAGGTAGAAAAATTTAGTATTTTAAAAAATTCATTAAAAATAATAAAATAATTTGTAAAATAATGTTGCTTCATATGTTTTTGATAACTTTTCCTCAAAAATATCATTATCAGTTACAAATTCTGCGCGCCTCTTTTAAAAACAAAACGATGCATTTGATTTTTAAGAAAAATTACAATAACTAATAAAAGTAGACTCAGTACTTTTTTGTGTGTGTGGGGGGGGTGACTTTGAAGTAAAGAATTTTACTTCAACATATTTAATTATTTCTCCTACATACATTGGTTAAAAATTTATTTACTCACAACTAAAAACCTAATACGTTCGATACATCTTTTTTAAGTAGGGATGGAAATTTGTAGAGCAGGAACTAGGATGTCATCAATGGCGTAACGTACACCAGGACTCTAGGGGGACCAGGATTCTAAGGGGCCCAAAGCCTAACTGACGCCAAGTACGTATTTGGGTTTGGGGCCCAAATTTCTGACTTTGCAGAGGGGCCCTAAGATTATCCGTTACACCACTGGATGCCATCCTCGTCACTTGGCTGTGGTTCAATGATATAAGGTCTGTGACCAAAATCCCTCGTTTTGCTTGAGAGTGTAATGCTATTAAACGATTAATCAAGTATCATTTCGATATTAAAAAAATATTTACGAAAAATTAACAAAATTTTACTGATTTACCTTTTATTTCTATTTCCTTTGAAACCAAAGAGATCAAATATAGCATATTTCTTACAAATGCAATTATAAACAGCAAATTTCGGGACAACGAAACTTAGTTTTCAATTGCGGGCACTTAAATTTTTAAATTTTATCAAAAAAATTAAACAGAAGCTCTTACATTTCCATTACATTGAGTCTCATATGTTTTTCAAGTTATGAACTCCAAAACTGGTAAATAACATTAAGGTGTTTTGATTAAAGTGTTATAATCCCATTTTCTTCAGATTTAAAAAATATTAAAATTTAATTTAAAATCATCATCGACTGAAAAATTATTTATAACAATAACAATCCTCTTGATATTATTATTGATTTAATTTAATTTTTATAAGAAACTCGCATAAACACGGATAGTTTAATTCTGTCATCACATAGTGTTAAAAAAAATTACTAAAATGCCTTTTCGCTTGAAAAAAAAAACCCTGCTCGAACATTAAAATTTTATCTCAATTTTGCTGTCCTATAGAAAGTAACATATTTTATAACACTTCTCATATGTGTATGAGTTTATTTTTTTCCTAGTGTAAAATTTGTTTCAAATTTCGCCATTTTATACCTACTGTAATGCTAAATGAACTTTAAATTTTATTTTTCAAGTAAAAATGCACGTATTTTATAAATGTAGCTAAATTTTGAGAATGTTAAGTAATAAACTAATATGTTTTTTACAGCGTCGAAATTCATATGATAATTTTGGAATAATTTTCTATCTCGAAACGCATTTGGTTTTGCACCGAGATCTTGACATTGAACGAAGCAGTAGCCATACACAGACTTCTCTCATGGAGGGGTGTTACATTTTAAAATAAACGTTATAATTTCTATGGTAAAAATTAAATAATTGTTGGTCTATAGGAGGGAGTGACCTCTCCTCCATCCCCCTAGTGTATGCAACTGGAGCAAAGGAATAATAAGTTGCTTAAGCAAAATTCATTCATCAAAATACATCCATCAGATATATAATTTGTCACACAAATCAATGAAGTAAATTTATGTCTTCCATATCAGTTTTATTTATTAAACAAATCTCTATCAGGCCACTAAGTTTCTCCTCCAATCTTACGCACTGAAGATACACCGTGTAGAACAGAGGTGTTAAGCACGTGGCCCATAACGAACATTTTTGCGGCCTGGCCAATATATTGGCACACAATAAAATATATATGAAATTAAAAACAAATTCTCCCAAAAGTGGAAAGATAGTAACAGAAAACAGAGATGTCAGGAGTCAGGACATAAACATTAAATTTATCTTGTTCTTTTATATATGTTTATTATAATTCATTTTTCGAAATAAACTTATCTCTCCATGAATATTGGGGTTTTTTTGCGGCCCTGGCTTAAGTTAACCCTCTGGCCGAAACATCAACTTTTTTGTCGCACAAAATAACATCCGTGTGACAAACGGATACGTATTTTTTTTTTGAATTTTATTACCTTAAATACTGTTTTAAATGTCCTTATAGCTCAAGAAATAGAGTATGGCTCAAATAAGATGTGTGGGGTTAAATCAAGCACAATGATGCATTTTTGTCACTAGAATTGTGATTAGTATTTTTATAAAAACTGATTAAAATTATTTATATTCATGCAAAAGTAATTAAAAATAATAATACCAAACACGAAAAAACTATAGGAATATCCGTCTGATAGACGGTGATAGATAAGAAAAATCGCACATATTGTGAGTTGAAAAAAATCGCCATGTATCACCACTTGATCCTCTCACTTGTAGAGTCCAACTGAAGATGTCAAGGCAGCTCACCCCCAAAATCACACCACAACGTTATTTACAGGCATCAAAGCAAATCATCCCCGTTTGAGAGACGGATGCTCCGGTCAGGGTTAAGTTAAACCTAGTTTGCTTGGCCCAAGTTAGCTTTTGAGTTTGACAACCCTTGGTGTAGAGAATCTAATGCATGTCAAATCTGTCGTGGCTCAAAGTCTTCCAATTGGTGTGTGGTGCGACAGTTTGAAGAGAGGGGGTGCCAGCTCAGGTGTCAGCCTCGTTTCTTGATGGATGTTCAAACTTTCGAAGTTCGTTGCCAATAAGCCCTTCTGTTGCTTTATAGTGCCATGTTTATGTGAACACTCACTCACCTCCAATTCTCCCAGGCAAATGCAATTCATTTAAATAAGCAGATTTATTCTTCAATTCTATAAGTCACATATACGTCTATCAAATTAATCTCATCTGTAAAAGCAGCAAGCTTATCAATTCGTATTCACTTACACTAAGTAACTTACTTAGCTTTTAATCCATTGACTGACTACACAAAACCATTATCCGACCGCGATAGTAATTAATTGATAATCTAGGCAAACATATCGTTCCCAAACAGCCTTATTAGTAAGCAAATCGTTTCCATCATTTCACACATGCGTGGTCCATTTATGAACGATTGTGTTGACGACAGGAAGAGCATATTTCGCATGCACCAATGACAGGAACCCAAATGTTTGCTCACTACCTGCCGTTAGACACCGGGTCTTAATCACACTGTGGCGTGCTCGAGGGATTTTAGGGAAAATTATCCCTTTGTCCGTGTTTACCGCTGATGCATTTCACGCAAGTGTATCATGTTTGCATACTCGTATAATAGTGTTTGCTTACCGGAAGCAAGTGCGGGAGGGAGGTCATGTTTTTTGGGCGAGAGTGTTGATGCGCTGAGAGGGATAGTTGTGACGCATCACGTATTTTCATTCACTGTCCGGTAGAAAATGTAGCATTGTTTACATTATGCGGAGAATTTATGTGTGTGTGTACCAGTCATTTCGTTTAGTTTTATTTTTCTTAAAGCTGTCTTCGGCTAATGTTAAAGAATGGGACCCAAATTCGGTATATTTTTTCAGATATAAAAGTACTCGAACATTAATATTTTATTCTGGCTTCACTATTCTGTCGAGAATCACTTATTTTATCATATTACTCATTTTTATCCGAGTTGAACTCTTTTTATTTTTAAATATGTGTTTCACATTTTTTGTCCTATATCGTAATGTTAAATGAGCCATCCTTTTGCATTTTAAAAGGAAAAATTAATTATTTATGAAATATTTTGAAATTTTCAAAACACTATTTTATAAACAAATGCACGAGTTACAATGCTACAAATTTTTATAAAAATTGAGGCATTTTTTTTCTGTCCGAAAATGTGCTTCGCGTTAAATTCCCGCTCTCGTGCATATAGTGAAACCAGCCTTAGAGCTTTCCGAAGACTTCGAAAGTACATAATTTCGAATTTTTTTATCTATATAGTTAAAAATATTTCATAAGATTCCTATATTATATAATTTCTTTTCAATTTAGAGATATTTGCTCTTTCATTTCTTAATAAATAAAAAAAATACGTTTAATTATTAAATACTGTCGACTTGAGCGTATAATTATTACGGGAAGTTTGGGTTTTGATCACTTCTTTGTTGAAATGATGCTGTGGCCGAAAAAATAATTTGTAAGCCAAGAGATAATACTCTTCAATTATGTTAAGAGGGTGACCTTATTAACACACTTTGCGACGAATTTAATCGCCAAATTTTTGCAAATTGGGCTTAAAAAATGAATGCTCTTAGAAAAATCCACAATATTGTAGAATGATTATTTACAGAGAAAACCTTAGAAGCTCTTAGAAGGTTCTTCCTAGCCTTTAATGTAATGATACAGGGAAGCAACATTTATCAAGCATTTGGCGTGTCAGTACCTTGCGCAAAATTTGGATAACAGATATAGATTGCTGTGTTCAATAGATTAGATAACAAATTTGGATTGCTGTGTTCAATAGATTAGATAGCAAATTTGGATTGCTGTGTGTGTGATTTTTGAAACTGTATAGATTTAAACTAGAGCGTTTATTGCTGCCTGTTAAAGGTCTGTAATAACTAGAGGATTCCAGAATAAATTACGAATTACTCCGAAAGAGACTGTTAGTGAATTATTCGGACCTTCCCTACATTTGAAACCCGATTAGCCACATTAATATTATAATTAACCACAAAAATTATAAGAAATTCCTAATAATATATTTCCTTTTATATAAATGTGAAACTTTTGGAATGTCGGAAGAAACTTTGAAAATTAATACTTCTTACAATAGTTGGTTCTCTTAAATATACTGATTCTGATTAGGAACTCAAATTCTTCAAACTTAGATAGAATATTCATTAAATTTCTGTTCTAATTCTGATTTTTGTCGAAATATTAGCAAAGAAAATATTCATATTAAGGGATTTGCTCTTTTGAAAAACACACGAAAATTTTAAATGATCAAATTAATACTCAAGTACTTTAATTAATTTTCGTTTTAACGATTATTTTAAATTTAATATTAATTATAGTAACAATTGAGGTGCTAATCACTTTTTATATGTGGATATTCAGAAAATTCCATTAGTATTTTTTCTTCAAAGCTATAAATAAAAAAATCTCAAATTGAGATATTCATTATAACAAAAATTCAAATCCAGTTTTTATTATTAGTGTTATTCATTTATTTATTCATTTTACTATTTAAATAAATATATATGAAACTTTGAAAAAAATTCATTTCTCGATAACTACGTAATGTAATTTTGCGCATAATTATTTGAAAGAAAAATCGTTCATACGAGACATTCGTTATTATTGTCAGTGAGTGAGTACATTTAAATTTTCAATTCCGTTGGCAAATTAAAAACAAAATTAATTGCAATTTTTTAGCTCACTTGTACACTGCATAATTTTCCACCAAACCCAAAACTCCAAAAATTCGTTACATCGAAAATCGTAAAAGCGAGATACAATTCACTTAATATTTTAGATAGCCGCGTACTAAAATATTCAAACCCCTTTTGATAGGTCTCTTTTTGTATTATTGCTACTCTCAACTATTATCATAGTTGGAGTTTTCTATAATCCCTATATGTTACAATATATTTTTTCTCTACACCCTTGTACCACTTTTGTCCTGTGCGCAGAGCACGCGTGCGCACTTTTGCGTGCCACATAATCCAAAAGGGGCCCATACACTTTACCCATCCCATACCCCTTGAGTGTTCACGCGTGCTTAAGCAAGTGTTGGTTGGACGCCCCTTGATAAATTTCAACCATTAAAAGGAACCAAGGGCGTAAGGTAAAAGCGAGTCTCCCGTCCAGCGATGCAGTCATGCGGTGGCCTCTCGGCTCCCTCACGGCATCGGCGAAACAGCTCTTCCGTTGAGTGACTCCCCGTCTTATGTGCTGCGGCCATTTTAGATATAAAAGGGGCGCAAAATTCCGAAAGGCCCCTCTTTCGCCGAGAACAGTGTCGACGGTGAGGTGCTCGCCGTTTTCTGTCTGTAGATTTTGGTACATTTTCAGAGGTTTTGTTTTCAAATCTAAAATGTTGCTTTTGTGTGAAGTGGCCTTCCCTGCAAAGTTAGCCTTAGTGGTTTTGTAGTTCGTGGAAGATTCGCCAGATGGCGTGCTTCGGAATCAGGTACGTTTAATCCCGTATTTTATTTTGTCAGGAGGTAAAAGATGGGTTTGGAGAGAAGCGTTTGGGGATGTATGGAGGTTTGTTTGCAGTTCTAAAAGAAATTCTAAGTTAAATATATTTTTGATTGTCGATATAGTAGAGATGATCATCGCAGTAGAAAAACTTATGAATGGATTGAAAAATTTGCTTAGATGAGACAACTTGCTCAAATATAGAAAAGATCAGAGGGGATAAATCAAAAAGTGGTTTTAAAGTTATAAATAATCATACATTTAAAAATAATCTTTTTTTTAAAAAAAAATACATGATGAGAGAGAAATATTGCATGTGTGTGTTTGAATTAACCGTAATGATTAATGGCTTGTATGAGAAAAAAAAATTCTAAGAATGACAAAAAATTATGTAGATATGGAAGTTCAAAAGCAGTATGAGAAAAAAAGGCATATTTATCTGGAGGAACGAGAAAAACATTCAATTTTCTGAATATAGAAATGCTTACCTTCCTTATGTGTAAGCGAGCCAACTAACTATAGACAGCGTAGCCCTCCATACACTTAATAATCTTGAACACAAATTGGTAAATTAAAAATTGACAGTTCTAGTTTGGTTGATGAAGCTATGTACTCAGACATATACATTAACGTTATTTTTGTTTGTTCGGATTTGAAGTAAATATAAAGCTTACATTTAAGTAAACAAATAAAATAAAAACTTTTAGAGTCTGTATCCTTCCAACCGAATCTGAATCAATTCACTGGGTATAGAAAATATAAGTAATGTATTTATTATCATCAGTATCATCAATAATCAGTATTAGACACCATTAGGTAAAAGAATATCAAAGTTTTCAGCAGTAGGGTTTTCAGGAACTTTATTTACAATTTGTTTAGTTTACGTTCCACTAAAGGGACATGACTTTTTGCAATATAATCGCGAAAACACTAGCACACACATGCGTGAAATGAAAACTGATTTAAATATGATAATTACTTGCGCTTTCATTAAGAGTCTGAAAGCAATTTATTAAAAAAATTGCAATCAACCAATGCTTCTCCTTAGTAATTAACAATGCAACGCCATCTATAGAAGATAATCGAAACTAAATTTTGTTCCATTATTATCGTTGGAATACATATACGGAGCCCTTAGCCCTGTCGTAATCTAATCTCCAAACATGGTACAGTAATGACAGATTCAATTGTTTCTTATGAAAAATAAAATCTATATTAAAAATTATTGAAAAAACTTTAAAATTATTTATATATTTTAAGATTAAAGATTAATAAGTTTTTTTAAAAAAAACAGGAGAGAATATAATCATAGTGGTGGACAGTTTATACAGAATGGTTCTAATTAAAAAAAATACTTATTTTGTGAATGTGATGCTTTTTTATTTCATTCAAGTTCAGATTTAAAAATGTATTTAAATTTTATGAGTTTGTAAAATTTTAGAAAATTTGTAAGTGGAACATTACGTTGAAGCTGAGAGTAGATTAATAGCCTAAAATGGGCAGGGAGGAGGGGGTAGAACTAGGCAAATCAATTGAAATATTTCTCAGAGTTTAAAGGGGCCTTTTTCTTATTATATTCCATAAATTTCAATATGAACGCTAATATTAATTTTTTTTTAAACTGAAAATATTTTTTCAGAAAGAATAAAATATCCATATCTTTTTTTAATGTCAATGAACGGAGTTTTATAATACATATATGTTTATTATATTATACACACAGTTTATCTAAAACTTAGAAGTAGTTAATAGTTGCATAATATGCCAATGCGACTTTTTCAATTGATTTAAAAATAATGAAAGGGGTATCTAATATTATGCACTACATCTTACAAAAGGAAAAGTTGATTTATTGAAACGTAACTGAGGACTGGAATAAAAAAAGGAAAATTTTATTTATCCGTGATTAAAATCATGAATTAATAATGACATCGAAATACTTTTCAACCCTCCCTCCCCCCTTCCCGCCTGAGCTAAAGCTGGCAAAATGCTGATTCTTCAACACTGAGTATTGAAAACATTTTAACAACAGGAAAATAAAACTCATGAAAGTTCCTTTGGTTATTGTATCTATCTTTTTATTTAGTGCCATATTCTTTAAATTTAAAATTTTTATATATATTTTTTAACTTTAATTTAGAAAGTTAAACATATCCATTTAGGATTTCGATATAATAGGCAAAATATAGGACATATTTTAAGCGTCAAAATGCATTGATTCTAGCAGACTCACAGTAAAATAGAATTGTAATGTAAAATAAAATAAATAACTCTGCTTTCCGCAAATTAACAAGGCGTGGAAAAAATTATCAAAAGTAATAGCCAATAGAAGTTGCATAACTAAAGAATTTCGTTAACTTAACTAAAAAAAAATTTTTGTAGCTTTTAGGTCATTTATTTTTAACACTATTAAAAACATTTGTGTGAAATTTCATACAAAAATATCTGTTGATTGTTGAGATACCTCTCTTTCATAAATTGTATATATAAATACAGTTTGGGGGGAAAAGGCTTAATTTTTTTTTTAATGAAGATTTCTTTTTTGGAAGATTTAGTTAAACATCTGAAACTTTTTTTCAAATTACCACACAATCAGACAAGAGGCAGATTTTTACATTAAAATTTTTCAATTGAGGATTAGGCAAAAAAAAAATTTTTTTTTTTTTGAACCAAAAAGACATTTTAAACGTAGTTTGATTCCTTAAATACTAAACAGTCTATGTGTGAACACAAAATTTTCCAATTATTTTATGTAAAGTTAAGAATCCTTTAACACAGTGCTTCTCAAACTTTCAATACTGGCGCCCCCCTTTTCAATCACAATTTTTATCGCGCCCCCCCCTTATGCATAATAATTTAATGAATGCAATAATAATGTACTTTTACGATAAAGCAACAATATTTATTATAAACCGTACAAATTCATGACGTAAGTATTAAATTTTGTATATGTTACTTTTAAGCAAAAAATAAGTAATAGGATAATTACTAAGTTATTTTTTCTTTCTCTGATTTTTAAATTGGAACATAATACAAAATGCGGTGGTTGCTTAGAAGACAAAATATAGATATCAGCTAAATATAGAAAATGAACTCAGAGGGTCAATTTCTTATCTTAAAACTCCTTTCAAAAACTTTGCTCTGTAAGACAAGCCCATGGAAGTAGCTAATAATTATTAAACTTGTTCTTAATTTAGTATTAATTAATTAGTCATAAAATACTCTGTGCACCACTCATACATTAAAAGCAGTGTTTCTCAAACTTTCAATACTGGCGAACCAATTTCCAAACATAATTTTTGTCTCGCCCCCCTGTACAACAATAATGTATTTACTGCAATAAAAATGCACTTTGAGAGAGAGACGCTAAAGTTACAATACGATCTTACTTATAAACCGTACAACTTAATATATGATAAGTATATTAAATTTTGTGTATATGTAACTTTTAAGTAATATATATTTTAAGAAAATTACTTAAAATATATATTACTTAGAATTATGTTATTTTTCTTTCTCTATTTTTTAAATTGGAACAGATCGCAAAATGATGTATTTAATTAAAGATTTATTTCCTTCAGCATTCATTTCTCAAAGTACAAATGTCATTAGAAAAATAGTCTAGTCAATGTCGCTCTCTATCATATCCATCACATCTGGGTACGTTTGCGTGAGTCTGGGCAACCTATCGGACGTCTGCGCAAAACATGTAAAAATGCTTTTCCTCGTACAATTCCAGTCAGTTTTGGTCGACTCGATACTCCTATAGCTACCGAATCTAGCTTGAATGTACATTTTTTTAATTTCCACGTTAATTGTAATTCACGGTAATTAAGTATTTACGGCAGTAGATTAAAACAATATCATACATACATTTTTAAGTCGTAAGCAAACATTCGACCATAATAAAGAATCAACAAGTACACAGACGAACGAGCATGGTTCCGAAAATTAAATCAAGGCGATCTTCTCAAAAATACTTAAATTTTGGATTTACCACTACTGAAGTAAATGATGGAAAAAAAGCCCCAGCTCGATATGTGTTAAAACTTACAAATCTGTAGAACAACATGTGAAAGTTGTTTTTAAAACATGTAAAATCATTTAGCTCTGTTGGCAAAGAATTTTAAAAAGTATTTTCCGGATAAGGACAGCTTGGTAGCAAGTTACGAGTGGATTAGGGATCTATTTCAAGAAGGGCTCTCAACTTCCGAAGAAGAAATCTTCATAGATTTCACATCCAGTGAAAAATTAAAAGGCAATTTTGTAATAAATCGCTCTTTGAATTTGGGGTACAGGTGGATGAGGAATTATCTGTACTGAAAACAAAAGCACTTCGTATACTATTACCATTTTCAACATCCTAACTTTTTCAAACCGGATTTTCTGCAGTGGATGCCTTGAAGAAAAAATCTAGATCTCAGCTAAATATAGAAAAATAACTCTTTAAGTGTCAATTTCTGATAGTAAACCTTCCTTTGAAAAACTTTCCTCTACAAGACAAGCCCGTGGAAGTCCCTAATAATTATTAAACTTGTTCTTAATTTAGTAATAAGATTGATTGATTGAATATTAACGTCGCACTTTTCAGCTGCACGAGGGCTTTTGACGACGGACCACGTAATTTTGAACCATGGTCAAGTGACGTGGATGACACCTGAGCTGGCACCCCTCTCTCCTAACTACCACACCACACCAACGGGAAAACGTTTCAACTCTCAACAGATTTAACTTGCATCGCTGCCCTACACGGCGGGTCTTTAGTGGTACTGGGCTCGAACTCGTGACAAGGCAAGCCACGATCCGATACCTATACCACTCGGCTACCGCGGCCAAATTCAGTAATAAGAAATTATTTATAAAATACCTTCTTCAGTACTGATACATCAAACGTATACTGGCTTGAAACACCGACTCTTCGCACGAGTTCATTTTTTTAAAAAAAAAAACATTATTCTTGATATAATAGCTAAACTGTAAGGAGAGTAAAACTGTGTGCACGACATTGTACACAAAAATGTAAAATGATTTTTTTTTAGATAAATGCTATAATTGTAAATAACTGTTTAAAAGAACTGTAATTTTAAACCTCACACAATTAGCATTTAGAATTAATGTTAAATTATGAAAAAGATTATAAAATTCCGATGAAGAATAATTGTGTTACTTTTTAACATTTAAAGCGAGAAGACTTCAAAATGTTTTAACCCGGGAGCAGGCGCGTACTCGATACTAACATTAATGGTAGTGCGGGAGGACTCAGTCACCCCAATCATTTGTTTAGAATTATTTTTACTGTACACGATACAAATCGGAATTCTAGTGAATATTTTAATTTATAGAAAGTATACTTACCTTCTTTCAAGGACTATTCAATTATTTGATGATTTGAGAAAAAATCCAATAAAACCGAACTAAAATGATTCAAAAGTACAAGACCATAATAAAGGACGCAAATCAGACACTTTTCAATTATCCTACAGAAATGTTAAACCAATCAATTCTTTTCCAAATATCGCAAAACTCAATTATTAACAATTTCCCTAAGCGAAAAGCAAACGCATAAAAGATGGGAGGGAACTAATATTGATAATAACCATACCATAAGATTGAAGGTCAATCAAATGATTAGCAAACGGACTATGCAGCCTGGCTGAAAAGTGAATCATGACTTCCTTTTCTTTTTCTACTACTAATGTACAGTATTTCAATAATAATTACAGTGGTGAATTGTTTATCTTCTTAGAATTTTTCTCAGGGTCTGGGTTTCGTTTTTTCTTTTAACGAGTAATATTTTATGTTAAAACGTAATAAAAAAATCTCTCATTGAGGAAATACCGCAAATAAAACAAAATGTTTTTTTTTTCTTCTTTAATTTGGTTTTGGGATCAAAGATAGCAATTTGATGACGGAAAAAAGCCAGATAATAAACATAAATTATGTCAGTGTTGTTGTGTGTAATTTTTTTTATTATGGAAGAAAGCATTTTGTTTTACTTCTCTTTCCGGTTATTTTTTTTAAAAAAATCTTTAAATTTTTGATACGCTCGCGCCCCCCTTGTAGGGTCAACGCGCCCCCCAGGGGGGCGCGCCCCACACTTTGAGAAACACTGCTTAAACATTAGAGTACACAAAAAGTGAAAGATCTTTTGTATAAAACAAATTTATTGGTTTAAACAAAAACGAATAGTACAATAAAATATTCTTATGCTGCATCCCATGAAATAAAAAAGCGAATACATAATATTGATGTTTGAATATTTATCTGTCTGAAGAAGTTAAAAATTGATATCTTATATTCAATTCCTTAAACTTCAATCCAAGTTATCCAAATCTGTGACACATTTTCATATAGAAAAATGTCCCAAATTCATAAAAATTTCTTTAGGGTTGTCTTTGGTCAATGTTAAAGAATAGGACCCGAATTTGGAACATTTTTTCAGATATAAAAGAAATGACAAATTAGTATGATGTTATGGCTTTACTATCTCTTAGAGAGTAGCATTTTTTATCATACATCTCATTTTTAACTGAGTTGACCCATTTTTTCTGGTATAAAATGTGTTTCGCGTTTTTTGCCTATACCGTAATGTTAAATGATTTATCCCTACACGTATTCATTGAATATTTCGAAATTTTTAAAAACACTATATTGTTAACAAATGTATAAGCGTTATGATGTTCCAAATTTCCATGAAATTTGAGGTATTTTTCTGTCTAAAAATATGCTTCGCGTTTAGTTAATGCTGTCGCAGTTTTGCCGAAAACAGCTTTAATTTTACATACACATATTTTCAGTTATGGTACAATTCCTCAAAATACGGGAATCACATTTATAAATAAACATTTTTTTCTTATCTTAATACATCATGTTAAAAATCTATCAAAAATCTATTTAACGTTAAGATATGAAAAGCGAAACATTTATGCAGTAAAAAGATAATATAGAAGGAATTGATTAGTATAGTAAAATATATAAGGCACTCTCTCCATGGGATATATCGCTTAAGTTAAAATATATAATTTACAACTAAGTATTTCTCTACCTGAAAGTCTGAATATTTTATCCGAGAATCTTCTTAAGTAGAGGCGTACACAGATCTCTTATGGGGGAGGGAAGAGGTTACATTAAAAAAAACATACAGATTAAAACGGCGATGTTAATTTTAGTGATAAAAATTAAAATTTGTAAGTTTATGGGAGGGGGAGGAGGGTTAACCCCTCCAACCTTTCTTGAATAGGTCACTGTTCTTAAGTCTTTAAAAATTGAGATACGAGTCAAAGACAATCTTACGGCTGTCTGCGTGTTAAGTAAGAATAGAATTCAAACTGCAGGGGAATATTTTTTCAAATAAAAAGTACTTCAGCGTGTATAGATTATATTTGGACTTGACTATCATATAGAAAACAGCGAGTTTTATTATTCTATTCATTTTTCTGCTCGAATCAATCTATTTTTTCCAATACAGAAAGAATGAGGGTTTTTAAGATTAGATGCTAAAAGAAAAAATTTTTTGCGAAAATATATAACCAGTTTCTATAGACTATGTTATAAATGAACATATGGGCTACAACATTATGAATTAATATGGAATGTGGGAAATTTTTCTGCTGAAAATTGACTCCTAGACTTGAAGTGAAGACAGTCTTAAATGGGAGCTTACCAACACGACACTTATCCGAAATAAATATAGCAGTAGCCTTCAGTCCATCTTTCAGACCGGTAAACACTGTGTGTAGTGACCGACAATAAGGAGATACATTTAGTCGTCGTACACAAAACCCGATATTGTGTGAGAGAAGACACTGAATACTTTATTGAGGTTCGAGCAAGTGACAAGAGAACGACTTTCCTGCGTCGCGCGGCGGAAGATCAAAGGGGGAGAGGGCCTTTCTCTCGAGAGTGGGGGTGGAGAGGCATTCGTGACCCCTCACCGGACGGATGGACGAACATTTGGACTCTTGTGTTCGGGGGAGGAAGTTTGGCGCCGTCGGTCGCTCTTCCGAAAGAGGGTCCCCTTTTTTTCCTCTCCTCTCTGTGGTTTTCTTTGGTTCATAAGGCTGTTTATTCTTTGATGCACTCTCAAATGAGACTTTATTAGAATATTATGTGTTGCAGTAAATCGTCTTGAGCGAGAGAGGAGAAAACTGTCAGAGATTTTTAAGTTGATTGATCTACGACACCTCTGAATTTGTCAATGGGCAGCAGAATATGTACAGGATCCTGACTTCGAACAAATTGAAACCAATATAAGTAGTCATACCCAGTTAAATTGATATAAAATAAACAATTCATTTATGCTAAACATTGGAGATCTTATCACGAATTTGCTTACCTGTGTAACATGTACACATACGTTAGTTAGCTCTATAAATTCAAAACTGCGAATGAGGCTCAGTAGCTTGTTGCTGGTAGTAAAATATTCAGAGTAAAATAAATTTGCAATAATGTAAATCGTTCGCGGACACCATAGAGGCAGGGAACATTAACACAGAGTAAACGGTATATGCCACTTTGTCCGCGAAAGTGATAAAAAAAAGTTTAAATTGATCAGATACAGCGCGATTTTTTAATCAAAAGATTAAGAAATGAACAACATTATATAGTGAACATGAACGAATATAGTTTCTCTGAGGGAATAACATGGTCACTCAGAGAAACTATATTCGTTCATGTTCACTATACACGTTTTAAATTACATTGAATGTATTTTTTTATTTTAGCTTCGTGGGGACGAATATTTTTTTAACTCTTGCTATTCATTGGACTTGTTTAAGGGTTCAACCCCTTACCCCATAGACGAACAGACTTTTAATTTTTACGATAGAGGTTACCAATGGCACACAAAAGAAGGTGGGGGGTCCGGGTCCATACTCTCCCCCATAGCTCTGGGTTTTTTTCCCGATTGATTATAATCTTATGTATTAGTACGCAAAATTTAATTATTTGTTTTAATAATTAATTTTATTAATTAAAGCTAACTATTTATTGAATAATTAATTCTTTACTGTTTTTTGTTTCCCAAAATTGACAAAATCAAAAGAATATATTGGGTGGCGTATTGGAGTAAGATACGAGAATGATGGACTTTTTCGACCCTGGACCCACCCCACTTCAAAAATTCCTGTGTGCGTCACTTGATGTTACCCCTCGGTGCTTTTGTCTACGCGTTTTTTAGAGTGTTACCACCCACCTCCCCGTAAGAGAAATCTGTGTACACTACTGCATCCTGACCAAACATTTCCTTTCTTTATCAAATATTTCTCATTAGAAATATTCGACTTAGAGTAATTCATGCCCTCTATTTCTTGTCGAAGATACTTTCCTGCTTTACACAAACATCTTTTTTCACCCCCTCTTCTTTTTTATCCAATAATTCTAGAAGTCTGGGCTTGGAGTATTTATCTGAGAAGAAAGACTGAAATTTTCTTTTGAAACTTGCAATTTTTTTTCTCTCCATAGAATTTAAAATTCTTCGTAAACTTTTCAACTTAATTCGGATAAATGTTTGTAATGCTAACAGCTTTTATGTTTTGTTTTTTTTCTTTTCGATTCAACTTTAATGATATATTATTAAAAAAATAATAAACATGAAATTCAATTTTATTGCGAAACATTCATTAAATATTGCGAATTTTAAAAATTGTCAATTTTTAAGCGATGTTAATGATATAAGAAGTTTTTTTTTCTTCTGCGCGTGTGCATCATAGTTCCATTTTAATCAAACGCTTCTTTAAAAAGCAACTTGGTAATTATGATCATCGCTAAAAATAACAACACTTTTGACAGAAGTGTAAAATAAAAAAATCATAATTAAATTAAAATACGATATTCAAATTTTAAATAGCTAACAAATTTCAATTTCAAAATTTCTGATAAATTTAGACAAAGAAAAAACATAGGTATATGAATTTGAAACTTTTTTACCTTTTAAGAATGTTGATGTTCCATTTATAAAAAATGTATCGAAATAAATTATTTATCATTATATTTCATTCTGTATTAATATACCTTGAGTTCTAGTGGCCGAGTGGTAGGATAAGGCACTTCCACATCACAGGTTCTTGTTTCTATCCTCGGGTTGGACAAGGTCGACTTAGCCTTTCCTCCCTTCAGTGGGTCGATAAATGAGTAGCAAGCTGGATTGGGGACTAAACACTGGGGGTTTCTCTTCAGATTGAACACCAAGTCGGGACATCTGCTTATGCAATTCAGTGCCCAATGGCTCTGTATACTGGGATGGGCGCATGGGCTGTTGCGCCACTGAGTTAACCTTATTAATGTACCTAGATAATATCCATTATTTCCAATTTGTATAAATTTTGAATAAAAATCGCAAGTGCCAAAAATAAAATACTTTTAATATAATTATATTAAATAATGTCTAAAAAGAATTGGATAAATATTCACTTCATGGTGATATGATAATGTCTTTGTAGTAATCACTTAAGCAATTATTTTTAAATTTACTATTGTTATTTTCTTCTATATAACTCAAACTCAGTGGCTCAACAGCCCACTAGGGCCTACCGTGCCCATCTCAGTATATGTGACCATTAGGTACTGAGGGGCTAGAGCAGATGTCTTGATCCGGTGGCCAGTCTGAAGCGAAACCCCCAGTGTTTAAGTTCCCAAGTAAGCTTGGTGCTCATTTATCGAGCCACTGCAGTAGGGATAAAAGGATGAGTCGACCTTGCCCAATTCGGTAATAGAACTCATACATGTGCTAAGGAAGCGCGATACGTTTCCACTCGACCAGTGAACATTCTTTATTCATATATAAAAATATAAATTAACAAAAAAAATTGTGTGCATGCATTAATTTTTTTAAAATAAACTTGTCGAAACTCCATTGAAATTTTACACATGGCATTTAAAAACTGTAAAAGTTGAACTAAAAACCTTTTGTAAGATATATAAGGCAAACAATCTTTTTAAAAACATTAAATAAAAACTTGTTTTTGCCACCTTTCCAATACAATGGCGTACACAAGAGGGGGAGGGGGGTTCTGGGGTTCGGACCTCCCCCGAAAGCCCTTGATTTTTTTAACGATTGATTATAATTCTTATATAGTACATAAAATTTAATTAAGTATTTGTTATTAATGATTAATTTTATTAATTACTGCTAATTATTTATTCAATAATTAGTTTTTTACTGTGTTTTGTTACCGAAAATTGACAAAATCAAAAGGAGCATGATACAAGAATGGTGAACTTTCAACCCCGGCCCCCTTGAAAAATTAATAAGTATTCGTTCTCGACCCAAATCCATGTATTAAAATATTTATTTATTTAAAAAAACTACACACTACAGGAATAAAAACCTCGATTATTTAGTGCATAGTACAGAATAAACAGCAAGAGCCATATGAAGATAATTTAACATAATAAAAAAGTAATAGAAAAAAAATTTAAGTCAATTCCTACTTAGATGAACAAAGAAAAATTTTATTTTAGCTACTTTTTATTAAATAGTTACAATTAATATAACTATGTATATACATAGGACAGAATCACAACATTAAGTGGTAATTAATTTTTATTAATTATCATTTAAGTAGCGTACTGTCATCCAAAACAATCGTGTATATAAACTTCAGTTCAACTGAATGTTTTAACACGTGAGAAAAAAACCTTTTCAAGTTTTGACACAAGTCGCCAAAAGGGTCGCTAAGTCACCAAAGTGGCTGTATTTGTAATTATTTAAATAATTAGTTTTAATCAATTAATTTTTATTAATTATAATTAAATTATTGTATTGTCATCCAAAAGAATCATGTATATTAAATTTCAGCTCAATCGAGTGCTTTAAAATATATTTTATTAACGATTGAAAATTCCACCAAGATAAATAAATAAACAAACAAATAAATAAATATTAGGCTGAAGAAAAAGAAATCCATTATTTTTGCATGAAATTCAAGAATTTATTTAACATATTTCGGATTGTCCGATATGGGTCAAATGCGCACCGTTTTGTTGCATAATTTGTTGCCAATTTAAAGGTAGCTTCATAATGCCTCTCTCATAGAAGTCTTGAACCTTATTGGCGAAAAACTCTAGTAATCTATTTTCACTATCTTCTCTTGATCCCAAATTCTTATCACTCAGGAAGTTTTGCAATGCCAGAAAAAGGTGATAAACGCTTGGTGCCAGGTCCGGACTATATGGTGGATGCATTAAAACTTCCCAACCAAGATCCCAGAGGTTCTGGAGAGTCACTACAGACGTTTGCGGCCTGGCATTATCCTTATGGATCACAACACCTCTTCTGTTGGCCAATTCTGGTCCTTTTTGGTCTCAATCGCTAGCTTCAAACTGTCCAGATGTTGACAGTAGATATCTGAATTTAGTGTTTGGCCATACGGAAGGAAATCGTAAAAAAATGATTTCTTTCCAGTCCCATCAAATACACAATAGAACCTTACTGGCCTTTAGTCCTGGTTTGGCTACCGTTTGGGCTGCTTCACCACGCTTTGATCACGATCGTTTTCGCGCAATATTGTCGTCTGTGACTCATTTCTCATCCCCAGCCACCATCTATTTAAGAAATGGGTCGATTTCATTCCGTTTCGCCAAGACTTCGAAGATGGAAATTCGATCCATCATGTTTTTTGGTGATAATTGGTGTGGCACCCAAACATCGAGTTTCTTTTTGAATCAAACTTGGCGCAAATTATTTAAAATTGTTTTATGATCGATCATTAGCTCCTGGGTGATGCTACGACTACTAGAATGCCAGTGAACTTCAATTATTTCTGTGATTTTATCGTCGTTTTCGACGACGGGCCTGCCTGTGTGAGGTGCATCTTTAACATCGAAAATGCCTGAACGGAATCGACGAAACCAAAATTGCACGTAACTAGCTGTTACAGTATCGGCATCATAAACACCATTCTCAATTTCAGCCGTCTGGCTTGTTGCATTTTCACCTTTATCAAAGAAAAACTGTAAAATGAATAGAACTTTCTCTTTGTTGACTTCCATTTTTAACACCCTGTAACTCACAACTGAATGAACCAAACAAAAAACAGCAAAGTGATTTTTTTAGTGTGAAATGTCACCTTGACAACGAGCATAAATTTGAAATTGTTTGATCGATACTTCACGAGATATCGACATTACAGCCATCTACCGAAAAAATAATGGATTTCTTTTTCCCCAACCTAATATATAGAGTGTGAGTTAATAGTAGGAATTGAACAAGCAGTCAAAAACGTGCACATTGAAAATAAAGAAAAACATTAAAAGCAGAACACACACAAAAAATAGCGCATACAGGTTAACACACACAAAAAAAATAGAGTATAAAAGTAAATTCCCATAAGACAATTAATTCTAAGTTAACATCGAATTAAACTTAAGAAAAAAATTATTAGGTCTACGTTCGTTAAAATTAAGTAAAATTTTTTAATAATTCCTTATGAATTGTGGTTTTAAAATATAAATAATAATTATATATTGTTACATTTACCTTTTTGTCATTTAATTTCATGTATTCATGATCTGTTTTTCTAATTACATACTGATATGATACACTCTTTTTATACAAATTATTCTCTTTTAGGTGGTGAGTCTCATTTTCTTTTATCTTCTTCGTCAGGTAGTATGTTTTAATTTGCGATATTTTTAGCAACAGAAACATTTTTTACATCCCCCAGTTGATTTTAAATTGGAATTGTGACACTAACTATCTGAAGCAACAACGACAAAAATATATAACTAACTGTAGTACAATCCCAAATGTTATTTTTTCTGTGAAAATATGTTATTGAATTTTCTTAAACAAGAGAAAAAAATATATATTTCAAGTTGTATAAAAATTTTCATAATCCTGTTCAGTGAGTGATCTGTGAAATGCACAGCACTACATTTCGTATTTGAGACAATATAAATGTTTTCTCCTTTTTAATTGAAATATCTTTTATTTTCTTAATTCTGTTTTTTGATACAATTAATGAGAAACTTATGACTTGAGACTCGTCGACGTTTCTTAAGTGATTGTCCGAAAGTGGAAATTATTTTTCCAGCATGGAAAATAACATTAGTAGGACCCAGATCTTAGGCAGTGAAATTTATTCGGGATTGTTTTCACATACAATTTTTAGTTGTAACAAGCAAAGAATGTGTTATTTTAAAGTTTAAGTGGATGAATACACCAAAATTATTCTAGTACATTACATCATAATTATACTTATATTACTCTTGATCTCTGGACTCACCGATATAGGATGTTACAATTGTCCCCCCCCAAAAAAAAAAAAACTCTATATCTTAATTTTGTAATAAAACCACCTTGATTTCACAAAAATTTAGCTTGAATATTGAGAAAGAGAACATCACAAAATAAATATTCTTAAATGTAAAAAAAAAAATCAAAGCAAATTAAAAAAAAAATTTTAAATTTTGGTAACAAAATTCGTTGTACAAATTATTGGTTGAACATCAAAATGTCGCTCACAGTTTTTTCCAGCATTTGTTAAATAATCGCTGGAATTGCAAACGCTATTATTCATAAATGTCGAAGTAATACAATGTGTAGCTTGTGTTTGATAGTATAAAAATAGTGTAACATAATGTTATCTCAACAATCTAGAAGGTTGAAATTCAGGCACTTAGATTTTAAGACTCCAAATATTATTAAAATGTTTTTCCTAGCATTAATCATTGGATGTTATCTCCTTTTTTTGCAAGCTATATCATACTGTAAACTATAGCATAGAAAGTTTTACAAGCTGAGTTAACAATTATTGAAGATATAATGATTCGCGCGCGCGATAAAAATGTAAACTAAGAATCAATCGACTAGTTTTTAGCTTAAATTGAACCTTTATTTTATTTTAAATTGATATTTTAATTTTACATATGTTTTAAACCATTTTTAAACATAAAAATTCCCAATTAATGAAACCATGAACAACCCTTAATTGTCTCACTTAACTTTTTCCGAAATAAGAGGATGGAAACTTTTTAATCAGTTGTTTATTGAAAGACTCTGAAAAGAACTTAAAATGTAAAACCTAAATTTTATATCCCTCTGTCTTGTATTCTAATAATTAATTTAATTTAATTCTTGCCTTAAAAGTGGTTTAACACACACACAAATGATTTTTTTAAAATTAATTGATGAAACTCATATGAAAATGTGTAAATATCTAACGTTTTTCTATTTTATTTTGTAAATAATAAAAATGGCCCCATGTCCATAAATCGAAAAATTGATTTTTAAACTAAAACTCAACTTTCCTTCCTACTAATTTACAAATAATTCATAGTTTTCCCTTTTATGGGGAAGAAAAAAGGAGAAAAACCTCATTTTTCGATCAAACTCATTATTTACCCAACCTATTCCCTAAGTATTGTAGTCTAACGACTCCATTTAAATAACACCACATGTCTACATCCCCTCGCTAGTCCGACGATAAAATGCCTAAATTTTTCCTGGAGGGGAGAAAAAGGGAAAAATTCTTCTCTTAGGTAACCTTTCATAATAAATAACTTTTCAATGGTCCCACACCCCTTGCTTTAAATCCATCTGGAAATCGACTCTCGGTGGTGACACTTAATAGGCGATATCATTAGCCCTCCCCCCCCTTTCCAAAGATTCTCCGGAGGGAGGGATAGGAGATGCTGGGAACACCGGGAGCGACTCCCTCCCCCTACCTGGTCACGTGACGGTTATGACGATGCCTCGCCTCTCCCGTGATAGGGCCATACATCATGGCTCCGGCGAAGCGCGAAATAATACTGGGGTGCGAAGGGGTGGGAGTCAACTTTAAGTGGACTAGATCCCTTCTAATATTAAAACCCTCGCCAACACCCCGACTTTCCTCATGAATCCTGATGGGTGATTTTCGTGGCTTCCACTCGGTTCGGGGGCTCGAATTTGGCGATGGAGAGCTCGTGATGGCGACTTTTTAGTGTTTTGTAGGTTGATTTGAAGGAGAAAAAGAATTTTTTTATTTTATTAGAAGTGTTGAATTAACCCTTTATCTACCGCATTATGATTAATTGCAGTTTTTTTCAAGCAATATTTTTGTTTAGATCACTACATTGAAAATTAAGGGATATACATAAACAAAATACTCAACTTTGGGAAATTTAATCCGTTAGAGCTAATTAATTAAAGATATTCAATTGTAAAATTAATTATATACACTGTTCACTTAAAATAAATAGTCAAATCGTTTTCTAAGGTCTTTATTAACATACAAAAAAATAAGGCACTTAACTTTCGACATTAACTGTTTTTTCGGGACAAAAGTGATAATCTTCGCAATCCACTGAAAACGGCGTCAGCTGAAAACGCAATTTCTGCTATAAAACTATTCACCATCCCCACTAAAATACATATCATAGAACCCGTGCTGCCATATATCTTGGAAGAGGGGATTTCAAAGAATATTCTTCCTAAGTATCGTCATAATATTCGTAAAAATGGTTATTCTATGTAATTTTAAAGTGAGTTGTATTTGTAAGTACCATCGGTAGATAAAGGGTTAAGTAAGATTATAGCCAAGCAAAAGTTTACTGTTCGAGAAAGTCTAAAATTACAAAAATCAGAAAAGGGTTGTATTACATGCTGTAAATGCTGTAACAATTAATATTATCCTTAGATAATTTTATGTATCGCAATGGCTCAAAAAGTTTTATTACTGTAGTCATTTGGTATCAAAAGAGAGAGAGAGAAAAGAAAGGAGGGATAGAGAAAAGAGAGAGAGAGAGGAAAGATGGGGAGAGAAAGAAGACAGCAAAAGAGGAAAGAGAGAGAAAAGAGAGAGGGAGAGAAAGAAGACAGTAAGAGAGGAAAGATGGGGAGAGAAAGAAGACAGTAAGAGAGGAAAGAGAGAAATAAGAGAAAGAAAAAAGAGGAAAAGGAACAGACAGAAAAATCTAATTTTATTTAAAAAACAATTAGAGTCTTACTGTTTAATTAATAATGTAATGGACTATGGTGATAGACATGTAATTCTTAATGAAAACTTAATAACCATAACCAATCTCCATCCTGACTTTCACACCACGTCACGTGGATATTTAAAAACTGTTGTACGATTTAAAATAAGATATCCGATATTTCTTTAGTATGCCAGTTGGTATGTGAGTCTTGTACATGTTACTAGATACTAATATTCTACTTTATTACTAATTTATCTTAATAGTTAAAGTATATAATCTTTGACCTTGAAACTTTACACAATGAAAATGAAAGTGTTGAATCATTCCTGATTAGTATTGAATTAATTAACTTATATCATCACTAAGATAAACAGTAAAACGACATAATAAAAATTCCTTAAAAGGTTTTATTTTTTTAGAATAATTTTTGATAGTAAAATATATATCATCTCCTATAGTAATTGTAGGATTCAAAACTGTTGATAGATTTTTTTGGCTTTTAAATGTTCTCCCATGAGAAACTTAACTCATGATACATAATTTGTAGACTAAAAAATTACACACAAACCTAACAAAAAAAATATGAAATTCTTGTATATATGGTGGAAATTCTGTCAAAGCTCGTGAAAATTTTGGATTTTTACTGAAACATGCGCAGGAGATGTATTGCTTGTATTTATCATATTGTTTAAATGTCTAAGTTGATTTTTTCCCATCACAATTAGATTAGCGTTATGTGCTACTATATTTCCGAACAGATTTAAATAATAGCTCATCATAATTTTATTTAAAAAGCTATTTTCTCCCGAATGAAATAGATATATAAAATCAAAATAGAGAATAATACTTTGTTATTCAAGGTTCAATGTTTTTACATATCAGCTTCTATAGAAATATTGTGTAATTATTATATTATTAATTTCAATAATAATAAATTAATATTCGTTGCATCTTGATTTTTATTCAAGAATTTAAATTTTGACAAATGTTGGAAAAATAATTATAAAAGACTAGAAACCATTATCAGGAGAATAGAACAATGAATGTAAATAAAAAAAAACTTTATTTTTAAATATTAAGTGCAAGATACGTCGAAATAAATGTTCTATAATATAATTAGGCATATTTATGATTCAAAGCGACATAAAACCACATTCTCTCAGGCACAATGTACCACTAAAATAGACCCCCAAATAACAGGAGCACATAGAGAAAATCATTTCTCTAGCAAGGGTTTTTAATCACATTAAATACTTTACCATTATCAAGAAAGATAATTTTGTCTGGGGATATTTTTTTCATTCTGAAAATGTTCCAATTCAATAATACCAATGATTACATACTAATATCATTGCAAGAAAGAAATAACAAAAATTTTAATCATAAAAAGAGTTATAAATATTTTTGAAAACAATTAGTATTTGACCCGAATACACATAATAAAGATACTCATAAGAACTTCATAGAGATTTATAATTTTGAGTCTCGAGTTTTTTTTAAGTAAAAGAACAAATATTTGCTTTTACTTTTTTTTTATTACAGCCTCACATCAATTGCAGATTAAAAAATAAATAAATGCGAATGCATTCTGATCACTTAATTATTGAGCGACAATAATAGTTTTAAAAAAAAATTCACAAAATTTCAGCTGTAAAAGGGATTTCCAGTTCCATTTATTTATCGTACTCTGGAATCACTTTTAACAACAAGCTTTTCCAGTTAAACGCCATTTCGATTCTATCCGATTATTTGATTTCCAGAAATTTACCCATTTCTCCATGCACTGCTGAATACTCTCCCAATTACCCTGCCACCATTGGGGAAAGAAAAAAATCGCCAAATCCCCGAATTCAAGAAATATCCGTTCTTTCTCCAGAAATAACAGCAACCCTAGAACGAGACACCTCCATCTACTATTCGGGATTTTAAAGAACAGCGCAACCTCCTATGATTGGCTGTTTTCCGGGGAGGGAAGAGGGATATCTTACACGAAAGGGGGGACTTCGAAGTGTGTTAACGACTACACCTGACGCGAACCCGCACAACGCACACACGCACACTCAATGCAGAAGCCTTCATCTAAGCCGTTATCTGCGAAACGCACACATTTCTAGGGGGGAGGTGGAAAGGGGTGTACCTCGCATCCGGGTATGTTGATGAGTGTGAGAGGGGCCTTTTGTGAATTGGGAATTGTCCTAAATGGGAAGGGGGATGAGGGTGGGAGGCAGGGTTTACGAGCAACGCAGATTTATAATGGAAAACTTACAATTGTAATTTAAGGTGATCCAAATTTTTACAAATTGTTTGGGGGCGTTTGAAGAAGACTCTGGAGTTTCCTTTTCTTTTCTTTCTTTTTTATGCCGTCATCTCAAAAAATTATTTTTATTGTTCTTTTTGAACTCCCCCCTTCGCTTCCATCTTATTTTTGAATAAAATAAGTTGTAAACTGTGTTGGTTAAGTTAAATTATTTTCTTGTTTTCATAGAATAAAAAAAGAAAGATAGAGAAAAGAGAAAAGAAACGCTTAAAGATCCTGACTATTGTTTCTTGCAAAAATATTTCTTTTAGGAGTTAGGTGGCATACATTACTTGAGGCTTATTTTAGAAAATTCTGTAACATATATGACTGAAATTTTATTTCTAAGCTATCAGACTTTTCATATAGCTTTTAATTATAAATCCTGTTTTTTATTACAATTTTTAATTAAGAACCTATACTCCAAAAAAAAAAATTCCTCCAAAATAGTGTTGGAATAGCTTAAAAGTTTCATATAAAAATATAAAGGACTTATAAAATTACTATACTGTTCTTAAAAATTTAATTTAAAAAAAATGTTTTAAAATATAAGCAAAATATTGATGATAAATACAAATATTAACTTTCATAAAAAGAACGTTTAAATACTAAAAAGAATATTATACTTTAAAAAAAAATAGTGAATTTTTAATTTTTCTATTGATGAAATTTTTCTTCATTTTTCTGATTTCTTTTGGTAATTACCCAACATTTTTAATAAATTTTATTTAGAAAAAAAATATGCAGAAATTTATAACTAGGAAATACATTAACCATTAAAAGAGATGGAAAAAAAAGTCAAGTTGTAAAACTTAAAATGTTTTCTTCACTGACTACTCGTTTTTACATTATAAATGCATTGCATTAATTTTCTGTGTTGTATCCTTATGTTCATATCACTTAAATTTTTTAAAAGGTAATTATTTTCACCGCAACACATTACTTTTATAACGTGATAAAAAGATTAAAAAGAAATTAGTTACAGTTTGTAGCTAGTTACAAATTACAGTTAGTTGTTTCTTTTACATATTACCAGTTCCAGTTGAGAAGCCACATTTACAGAGTAAGATGCAAATGTTTCCAGTTTTCTGTTACGAAATATGTTTTTCTTACAATGAATTAATCCACGCAGTGGAAGTACATTCAAGGATTTGTAAAATTTTTGGTTAATGGAAGGAATTCTACTATGAATTGCATGAAGACTGCTGATGAAAACCTTGTAGCTTAAGATCGCGATCAACTTTGCTTCGAAGCTCTGTTTGGCATATAAAATGACGCCTTAAATTTTCACAAAAATTAGAAATTGTAAATTAACATCTGGGTTAATTTCTTCTAGAATATCGACAGCCACAAAGCGACTATAACACATAGGTTAACGAGGATGTTAAAAAGAAAGAACTTTTCAATGGAATTAGTGAAAAATGTCTATTTTAATTTAAATGTGAGTAATTTTTCCTCCTAAAATTAGATAGCTTACTATAAGATAGGAAACAGGTTATATGCTCTCATTCAAATAGATCTTATTTAATTATAGAAAATAAGATTTTGAGTTAACGAGAGTTGAGATGAGATGCAAGAATGCGCTGTAATATTTTGATATTTTTAGAATCACTCTAACCCTACCATTTTGCAATGGAGAAGAAATCAGAAAAAATTTTAAGCCGTATATAAATAGGAAACTGGAGCACACACTACAACAATTTCAACTTTTATTTAAGAAATAATAGATCCTTAATACCGAATTTTTTTTCAACAAGTATATTACACGGGGAGGGTGGTGCGAGGGAGATTTTTGGAATATTTTGCATCAAATTATTACGTTATTATTAATTTATTCAACAGAATAGTCTGTAAAAATAATCGAAGGATCCTTAACCCCTTACTGGGGCACTCAATATTCAATCTAATCAGCGTTGTGGATTGCATCACTGATTTTGTTGAATCATAAATTTACGAAACTCACTAGCTCTGATAATAAGAACAACGTTCTGTATCTTTAAAATGTACATTAGTTTCTGGAGGAATTCATTGAGGCTAATTAAGGAATGGGAGTCAAACACTAATGTAAAGTGTTCAATGAGTGTTAAGGAGATGGAAAACTCAAGTAACACTGTAAGACTGCATTAATATCTTGCAGTTCTTTCTGAATTGATTTGAACTTAATTTACGTTGCACTCTGAAGCACCCCATTCTCCGAACTTCCACACTACACCAATGAGAGGATTTTGGAGCCTCCACATTTTTAGCGTCCATCAGCTCCTCTATACAGCGGGTCTTCTGTGGCACTATGTTTTGAGCCCGTGACTTCAAAGTGGAAGCCCCCAGTTCGAACCATATCTTGGTTACCGTGGCCACAGCTTTTTCTAATAAAAACCCTACATCAGAATTTACCAAAAATATACTTCAGAAGTTATATAATAGCATAAAAGCTTATATTCACAGAGAGAGAGAAAAACTGCATTTTTTTTTAAAAAACAGAGAACATGATAATAGATTCGTAGAACTATGTAATAAATACTACAAAAGGGATTTTCAAACATTGACTGCTGCTCTTCGACTTGGGTTAATACTTTGTATCATGCATGCATGTTTCTCTTGACATATTTACTGCAATATGTCCCATTATCATTTGTTAAGTTTATTGTACGTTTTAAATGTGACAAAGCTTTTAGAAATAGTATTATAACACTGATTTTCATAGACAAAATTCACGCCATCGCCTTGACAGACATCCTGTCTATCTCAACAGATATTCTGGATATACTATATTATATTTATTTTCGTACTATGTTTTGAGAATCAATACTATAAAATATTTTTTATTTCAACTCATATCAACACAGACGACAATTCGCAGTTAGAAATTCCGCTTTTTCCCTTTAAGGCATACGAACCAAATATCTCACCCACCACACGGGGCGCCTACAATCATAAGAGAAGACAGATATACCCATAACTCTACCCGGAATACATCCCCCGGTTCTGAAATAAAGCGGCAAAAATCAGGAACTTGTGCGTCTTTAAAACCCATTGTCATCATTCCCTCGCCCCCGGCCCCGTAATCTTTTCCAAGAAACTCCTCTAAAGTTTTATAACATCCGTTACAGTTTCAACGGGAACAGCGTGCTTAAAGTATAATGGAAGCGCAATGACAGGCCCATAGATCCGCCAAATCTCATACTAGCACATCATTCCGGCCTTAAATATATAGATATATATATACACTTAGCCCATCCTGCGGGCCAAATCTCTGGAGGACCCCTATCGGCATTTTCCGGCCGTTGCCGAATTCACCGATCCTTGGCTATCGGTTGCTGCCAAGCGTTGCTGGCCCCCCACTTTCTTTTCATCGTAATCGTAATCGGCCCGTGCTTCATTTCTTTTTCAGCCCTTTTCGTGTGACGTCATTGCGTCCCTCGAGATGTCTCGCTAGGGTTGCCGGCCCGCCAGCGGAACGCCAATTTGAAAGTCATTTTTAAAACAAGGGATTATGGCTTTTTAAGGTTGTTCAGACTTGTGTTGGTATGCAGGGCCATGTGCTGAGAGATGCTATTCCGTTCTGTGTTCACTTGTATCGGATCCCCTGTCGTTCATGAGGTTTCGTTGGACTAATTATTTTTAAAATATTGCTTTTGAGACAATCAATGTATGAATAATGCAGGGGGAAACCCGGGAATAGTTTAAACTGTATATTCTGGAGGCCACCATGTATTTATTCATTCGATGGTTTAAGAAAAGTATTGTTTTAACTTCAAAATAGAAATTTTATATAATGTTAATAGTTAATATTTATGCTTCACATTAGGAATTTTTTAAACTCTTTTAATTAAGCTATTGAAAGTTGTATTATCATTAAAAATCTAAAGAAGTTTTATAAAATATCAGCATTTAATTTCTGTTCATCTGTTGTATGTTTGAGAGAGCGCATTACGTAATGTACAAAAATAATGTATAACTACTATACTATACGATGAATGTAAGTTACAATATTGATAATATAGTTAATGTTTCTTAATTTCTATAACATTTTTAAAATGCGTTTAAAACTGATAACTTATGTTAGAGAAATAAAAGTCAGATAAACCAAAAGTCACACATTATTTTAATAATTTGTATTATTACTATATATACATCCTTGTAATAAGTAATTAATAAATAGGTTTTATAAAACATGATTTTATATATATATATGTATATATATATATATATATATATATATATATATATATATATATATATATATATATATATATATATATATATATATATATAAGTTACAGAAGATTAATTGCCCTGGTAACACTGACAGATAAGAAAAACATATATTCATTAAATTAAAATTAGCTAAATGTCAAATTGAAAATTCACATAAAGTTTAAGCATGAGTATCATGACTTTAATTACCCGTCAAATAACGATGATACCTTAATCGATACCGTTTGCGCGACAGATCTTTACATTTGCTAAATGATAGCTTTGAAATTATCATGCAAAACACACTTCTTGAATGTGGAATGTTTATGTAACAAGCTCTTCTTCTATTATTCCTTTCAATGACCTTTCACAGAAGATTTGAACATCGATACTTTTTTAAATCTCTACCACTTGCGTGACAGCTCTATCCGCGACCTTTCCACTAACAAATCCTCTTGGGGAATCTTTGGTCATTAAAAAGTATTTTATTAGAACGCTTACTCTGAAGAAGAGAATATGAGCATGTAAATTAAGTCTACTGTATAAAGTCTAGGCTTTCAAGTTAGAGAGAGAGAGATAGTGTTGGCTGTTAGCGGAGCAGTGATTAATCAAGTTTAAAGTGCAACGCAGATACTTAGTATTTGGCAATTGTTATTATTTAGGTGACGATTTATTTGTCACTGGAGGTTGAATATAGGTTAGATAGCTAGAAAGGCATTGTACTTGAATTGAAGTAATTGTTACTGGTAATTAAAGTCTTCTCATACCTCGCGTACCTCGTTAATTGTCTACATATTGCTTTAATTGGGTGCATCTCTTGGTTTTGATTGATCAAACTTGGGTTGTTGTTTGTGTTGCAAATGAACTAAGTAATTTTGAACATGACTAGTCTTCCTTCCCTTTCTCTAGGCGTGCAATGAGATCCTTACACTTGTTTATGATGGCATTTCAGAAGAATATAACACACATTAGCAAACAAAATCCATATATTTTTTTTTAAATTTAGGATTAATAGATTGTTTATTAATGCGCGTCGACCTCCAAGTAACACGTTTATTTCCCCCGACCCTCGTAAGTTTGAACCTCAGTCAAGTGACGAGGATGACACCTGAATTGATATCCAACTTTCCACACAAACTTTCACACAACGCTAAAGCAAGGATTTTGAGCCTCTACAGATTTAACGCACCTCAGTCCCTCTACACAGTGGGTCTTTAGTAGCAATCAAGTCTCGACAGAAACAATGCCCAATTATGAGTTTGCAACCATGACCCTTCGGCTATCGTGACCACGAACATTCGAGACCGTGATCACTGGGTTAAAAGCCTTCCTCTTTACTGACTAATCTATCCGGATTCATATTAAGTTTATGCTTCTGACTTCTCATAATTTTGATTTACTAGCATATAAAGACGATACAGTGGCATACATAAGGAAATGGAGGTGTCCCCGGGTCCCCATAGCTCTTGAATATTTTTTCGATTGATTATAATCCTATGAATGCAGTATGTTAAGTTTAATTAATTATTTGTTACTAATAAATGTTATTAATTAATACTAATTATTTATTCAATACTTAATATTTTATTGTTTTTTGTTCCCGAAAATCAGAAGAATATGCTGAGTGACGCATTGGAGCAAAATACGAGACTGGTGGTCTTTCGACTCTGGACCCCCTTTGAAAAATTCCTGTGTGCACCACTGAGAGGATAGTAACTAGGTTGATAATTTACTCTCTCTACAACCACACCACCGGAAATAAGAAATGGGAAACATAGTTGAATTTAAAGTATAGTGATCCCCATTGTTTTGAATGACCTATCTTTGACTTAAAAAGAGGGGGAAATCTTTACAAAAGAGGGGGGGGGGTAATTTATTCTCAGTAAGAAAAACAAAAATATTTTTCCCTGTTTTCCCTCATGTTTACAAATGAGGAAAACAGGCTCATGTTTCTACATATCTGCTCATGCACCCTAGCACCCTGTGGTCACGTATACTGGAATGGGCACAGTAGGACCTGGCCCTAAAGAGTTGTTGTGCCCTTGAGTTTGAGTTAATTAATTAATATATCTTGTAAAATTATATAGATTAGAAGGACAAACAATCTCGATTGAAAATTTGATTGAAATCTTTTATGCATGAAATCCTTTTGATTCCATTACACATGGGAAAAGTCCCATTATTCTACGCTTTAGTTTGCATTTCCGAAAATGTAATATGATTTATTAAAAGGCTTTTATCAATTTTCAACTTTTGAATACTTATTTTATAACTAATCTACTAAAAAAATATTAACACATCTTAGTTACTACCTAAAGCAACAATGCATACTTGACCTATCTGCTTGCCTCATCTTCTTGCCACAGTTCAATAAAGTATAATTTTCTAACTCAAGTTATGGGGGTGCATTTGTGGTTCTAAACAGAGTGATTTAATATGTATTAACATAATTTAACAGTAATTATTTGTATTTGTTGTGAACTCAACGTAACATTATTCACTAACAATGAAGATGTGTGCGCTTTCTTGACAATGCTTTTCTTTCAAGTATAAAATGCATTTCTAACATTGATTAACAAAATATTGCGATTTAATGCCAATTTTCACCTAATTTTCTATTGCAATGCATTTTGTATAACCCATTGTACTAACAATTTTAATTTGCATTAGTAAAAAAAAATACTAACACTTTTAACATATATACTGCTTACAATAATTTTTAATATCTATAGTTTAATCTTTAGTAATATTTTATTATTTTTAATATTGATGAAGCAGATAATTTTTTTTTACAAAAATATATTGCTTGCTTTTTATTATGAACTCGTGGACGGTGTGTAAGAAAGCTGGTGCACTTTTAACCTGTTAAGGCTTTAAATCCTCACATTGGCAGGGTGGGGAAGTTTGAAGAGGGAAGTGTGGTTAAAAATTATGAGGTTAATCTCAAACAGCTTTCATGTTGCTTCGGAATGCGAAGTTAATAAACAACCAATTGATAATAATTTTACTTGACAAAATAATTGTAATGCCTTTTTCAAGTATTTTCAAAAGTATGTAAAAAAAATAAAGTATTCAAAGTGAAATGTGTACGAGTAACCAACAATTATGCAGAAATTAATAATGACAAATAATTAATATATACTGTTATAAAATAATATACAGGCATAATTTAATCAACATCGAAAAGACACGGATTTAGAAAATTCTCTGACAGACATTTTAGTCTGAGTAGTGCTAATGAATATTCCATATCAAGAGCGCATTTGTTATAAAAATAAAAAGGTTCATCGAACGTTATTATTTTGATTTTAAAACTAGAAAATATAATAAATATTTAAAAGTAAAAGAAATTGTGGAAAGGTATTTAAAAGTTATTTAACACAACAACAACAATATATATATATATATATATATATATATATATATATATATATATATATATATATATATATATATAAGCCATACATTTAGAAATTTACCTTAAAGTTCTTAAAAACGAATCTTAAGTGTGAACCTTGCAACAAAGCTAGACCGTTTTAAATTCAATATTCAATACATTGCCAGCAAAAGTAAATAAATATGTAAATAAATAATATAACTTCGTTACATTAAATAGCTAATATATGTGGGCGTATACATTTAATACATTCTAAACTTTCAATACTAATAAAGCAACAAATTTTTCATTCTATAATTTTATTACATTCTAATTTATAAACAATCGCATTTTAGTGCATTCTCTAAATAAACACATGCAATATTAAAAACTAAATTCTGAGAAAAATATCCAATCCATGCATCACGAAAAAAAAAAGAGTGCAAATATCGAGAGTTTTTAATTCGAAAAATCTACAATACCCTATCATAAAAAGAAACTTATTAAAAAGCCCACAGCAATAAAAACATCCCAACTCCAATATCGAACCTTCCCCAAAAGAAGGGAGGGGGAGCAGTCCTTCGGAAAAGAATAAAATTATGTCGATTTACGACGAGATATGACTTATAGCAAGCGCCTTTCTGCATGAATGAGCTTTCTCTGATCCAAGGAAGAATTTCGGCTGATGAGGAAGTATTTCTGCCATTTACTTCCCAAAACGATGATTCTAAGCCCTCTTTCCTTCTTATTTATTTATTTTTTGATTTCTACTCCGAATGAAGATTGGGCTCCCGAAGATGCGAATATAGATGTAAAATGCATAAAAACTTAATCATCATCATTCGACGAAAATATATTCGCAAGCACGTCCGACCAACGACTTGCTTGGAATTGAATTTCGGGTTTCCAATAGTGCGAAAAATGTCTATTTAAGATAGGGTTGCCCTCACGTTGGAGAGGAAGAGGAGATTAATTTTTGCTGGTTTCGGCTTTTGGCGACTGGAAATGAGCGCCAAAGTGCCAATCAATCTTTTAAGTTCTTGGAAGAAACTTTTGGATTGATTTGAAAAACGCCATTGTTAAAATAAATATCAGATGGTTCTTAAGTCTGCAATAGAAACGAAATAATAACAAGTTAATTAGAAAAAATATTTCTTTTAAGTCAATTCCTACTTATGTCAACAATTTTTTTTATTTTAGTTAATTAAATTTAATTAATGAATTCATGTTTGCAAAACCCGTATTAACATCGTGTCATCCAAAACAAGTTTTAAAAAAATATATTTGAACTTGAGTGGCGCCATCTGTTCTAGTTAGTTGTAACTGCATTAGAAGTAATGCAGAATAAACTTAAAATTAAAAAAATAAATTTAATTAATGAATTAATATTTTAAAAACTATTTTAACATCAAGTGTCATCCTCTACAAGTTTTAAAAGAATGTATTTAGACTTCAGTGGATGAATGAAAGGTATTTTATCAGCGATTGAAAATTTGAACAAGATATATATATATATATCAGTAGCGCACACAAGAATTTTTCAAGGGGGGTCAGGGGTCGAAAGTTCACCATTCTCGTATCATGCTCCTTTTGATTTTGTCGATTTTCGGGAACAAAACACAGTAACAAATTAATTTTTGAATAAATAATTAGCATTAATTAATAAAATTAATCATTAATAACAAGTAATTAATTAAAATTTCCGTACTATGTACTTAGAATTATATTAAATCGGAAAACAAATCAAGGGCTTGGGGGACGTCCGGACCCCCAGTGTGCGCCACTGATATATATATAGAGAGAGAGAGAGTGAACTAAAATAGTAGGAATTGTGTGGGGGGGGTGAAAAATAGCTTCGTAAAAAGAGTAAATTTTATTGTTTTTTCTGAAAAAAGAAATGAAATCATTTGCATGTATGTATAGATATTGGCTGTATTATTGTTCATTAATACCGCATTATGAAGCTGCTCGAGGAATATTGACGTTAAATACTTCAAGACTAAAGTTCTCCAGTTGGCGTGGTGTAATGATTTAGAGAGTCGGGGGGAGTGCCGCCTCTCGAGAGTCGTCTTCGTCAATTCACCATGGATAAAAATTACAAGATTCATCGCCAACAGCCCTCGCTTTATAGAGCGACGCCAATAAACACTCCCTCCTTCAAGGGTTATTGCTAAAGGAACTCGTAACTTTGAAGCTCGGTCAAGTGACGAGGGCAACAGTTGACCAAATACTACACTAAATGTGTAGGTATTATAAAAAAAAGTATTGTTGTTGTTGCTGATGCCACCTGTCTGACGTAGTTAGATCGAGGCCCCCGAAATTCTTCATGACAAGAGGTTAGATGTACGCCGGTCGTTGGCCGTAGCCTTGAGCACCATTCACAGGTGACAGTACGATTTAGCTCAGTTCCACTCCAATTTTGAGGGAGAATACCCTTGGAGAGGGCCAGGGGCCTCCCACCCCTTGCCACCAACCTCACGAGAGGATTTGCGACTCGACATGTATTTAGAGTACCCCCTACTATGAAGGCACTACACATTTACAAACATCTATGTCTTTACGGGGTTCGAACACAGGCCCTACGGCACAGCAGTCAGCGTCGGGGCGACCTGAAGGGCGACAAAAAAAGTATTAAACATGGTTATATCTAAATGAATTTTAACAAATGTTAAAAATGTTTTATCTGCAATGGGAGATGGACTATTCCAATCGTAATCTTTGCAATTCAATTAGTTTCATGTATTATAATTAACATATAAGTATTATTAAGTGTTATGTTTTTAATTAGAGTATAACATTGAATTTTTCCTCCTTTTTAATTTTATAACTTAACGTACCATGATATTGTTAATAAAACATAATTTGAAATTAAAAAAAATTATGCTCACATCTGTTAGGTATATAGTTACAAATAAGTCTTCGTCTGCTTTACTAACGAAAACTATTATTCAAGGTGACACTTGCTAAGAAATTAAACGACTGTAAACTTTCTCAACGGGATTTTTTTAAAATTTAGATTCGTTTCCTTTTATAATAATTATTAATTAAAATTACTTTAAGAATGCATCGTTAAACAATTTATTACGAACTTAATGTTTAATATGGCTAAAGTGAAATTTCTTAGAAAAAAAAATCATTCGAAAAATAAATTATTTTTAAACGTAAAAATTTAAATATGTCATATTTTTTACAGAGTGTTTTTTTTTTTTTCCAGGTATAGAAGTTTAAGTTGGCATTACTTTCCAAGATGGCGACCGATTTAACAGTCGTAAAGTGATTTATTCTCAATTTGGTTTGGCAATTCATCATGAATAGACTCACGCCTGAACAACGCTTTCAAATTGTGCAATTTTATTTCGAAAATAATGGTCGCGATTTTCATAAGCGAATTTTGTTTAGCGATGAAGCGCACTTCTGGTTGAATGGCTACGTCAACAAACAAAACTGCCGCATTTGGAGTGAAGCTAATCCACAAGTGTATGTCGAAACACCGTTACATTCAGAAAAACTGACTGTTTGGTGCGCTTTATGGGCTGGTGGAATCCTTCTACAAAAACGATGAAGGCCACAACGTTACAGTCAATGGTGATCGATATAGAGCCATGATTACTCACTTTTTCATTCCTGAATTGAACAATCATGATGTCCAGGAGCTGTGGTTCCAACAAGACGGCGCAACATGTCACACAGCTCGTGCCACAATCGATTTATTGAAAGACACGTTTGGGGACCGCCTAATTTCACGTTTTGGACCTGTGAATTGGCCTCCAAGTTCTTGTGATTTAACACCGCTAGACTATTTTCTGTGGGGCTATGTAAAGTCATTGGTCTATGCGGATAAGCCACAAACGCTTGACCATTTGGAAGACAACATTCGCCGTGTTATTGCCGATATACGGTCACAAATGTTGGAAAAAGTCATAGAAAATTGGACGTCCAGATTGGACTACATCCGAGCCAGCCGTGGCAGTCCTATGCCAGAAATCATATTTAAAATGTAATGCCACAAAATTATCTTTTGAATCAAAAAAAATTCATGTCAATCGAATAATACATCGTTGTTTTATTGCAATTTAAAGTTCTACACCACTAAAAAAACACCCTTTATATTATATTAAACTTTATGCGAAGGAGAATAATGAGGTTGTCATTTAGTAAAAAATCAATTTAATTCAACAGTTTTATTATTATAAACTCAAAAATATGAACTACTTTTTTTAGTTTCTTGAGAAATAAAATGCACATAAAAAATATTCAAGGAATGCAAATGTAAAAGGGAATGAGATATCAAAGAAATATCTTCATTTTACTTATTTTTGACACAGAATTCTCTTGTATTAATTTTTCACAATAATTATTATTGTTATTGACACATTGTTTATTTATTTTTATTACATTTTTTTATTTCTTCATCTAACATAACATACGTTCTACTCTATTTCATTATTTAAATAAATTTTACAAATATAAAAGAAAATATTGTCAAAAAATTTAAAATAAAAATATTTTAAAATTCTTTTTAACTGTAAGTTACTACAGAATATTTTGAATGTATCAAATTTTACTAGACCGAGAGAAACGTAACGAAAAAAAAAAATTTTTTTAAAATACGAGTATATACGTTAATTAAATTTACAACTTTATACATATGACTATAATTTTTCTTAAGTATAGTAATATGTTCATGTTTATTATTTTCGAACTCAAGAAACTAAAATTTTAAAAAATTGGTACTTCTAACGCGCGATCATCTTTAGTTGCCGAGCGTTTCATTGCAAAACGAAGCAAAAGCGCCAAATATGGCAACCCTTTGATATTAAGATATTCTTTCGATTTGTGCCTGCTGTAGGAGAAGAAATGCTTTTGATGGATTTTAAGTGTCGCGATGTTATTAAAACGGGGTCGAAATGTTGATACGATACGGTCGAACGATTTGATATGGACATCATTCCGTCCGAAAATGAAATACACAAAAAAGAATGATTTTAATACGAATATCTGTACAGATTCAGTTGGAAAAAAAGCATATCTTGTTCAAAATCGTTCCATTTAGAAACTTGTTTAAAGTATTCGGATTCCAGAGAAATGTTAGGGATGTCATTTAGAGATTCTACAGTTTCATAAAAAGTAGAAGATTAACAACATTCTAAAAATAAAATTGTCGTAAACATTTAATCGTTTGGCATTATATCAACTACGTTCATAGAATATTCTAAAGTGTTATTCATCTTTTACAAGCGATACATTATTATTTTTTCCCCTTTTAAGCTGACTCAGATATATTTTGAGACTTACTTGAAAGCTAATTTGTTATGGATGAACACTTTTAACTCTTATGCATATATTTCAAGCTTATCACGAATCAAATATTCTTTTTCACTCATTTTTTTATTAATCCTAAATTGCTATGTTTTATTTCATATTTATCCTGATCATTTTATAATGCAAAATATATATCTAAAAGGCTTCGAAATGTGTATAAAACATTTTACAGATTCAAGTTGGATAATTTGGGATGCCGAGGTGTTTTAGCTTTGTTTGTAGCTGCTAATACGTAAGAAAACCTTTGATTACTGAAAAAAGACCTTCGCGTGATACATTGCAGGGACAGTTGATCACTTGTTGTTTCCTTAGCTTTCACTACAAAAAAAAGTATGCTTAAGTACATTTAAACCTACTGGTTCATATCGCCAGCCTAATTATCAGAATGCGTAACTCCACAAAGGAACTAATTTTGATATAGGAGTTCTAAGCGCCAAACGCTGTTTCGCGTGATTCCTTAATCACGCCAAGCAGCGGTTTCTGTCCAGTCACGTGGAATCTAAGATGGCAACCTAACGGTAACAAATCATCAGGAAAATAATTGTAAAGAACTGTTTTAAAATATATTTCAATTAGATTAAAAGTAACCCATATCAATCAATAATGAATATCAATATAATATGTAAAAAACCCAATAAAAATTAACTCTAATATACGTTATTCCCATGGCAACTACATAACCGCACGATAAAAATATCAAAGTATCCATATTATAATGTTATTGTCCATCTTGGCAAACATAAACAACCAATTTGCAAGTAGCACTCCTATTTCAAATTAGTACCCCAGAAAGAGTTGCGCAGTCTGATAATGGGCTCGATTCATGACATCACATTACAAAGACAAATATGTGCTCTCTATTGAATTCAAAACAAACATTAAACTAATAGTACTTGTTGTTCTACTCTTGTAAAACTTTGATAAAATTTCAAATTTCATATTTGGATAAAGATGTTTAAATGTTAGGAAAAACAATTTCTTCGAAAAGATTTTTTAAAGTTAAAAAAATCGTATTTTATGCTTATACTTTTAAATAAAATGCATTTTGTATACATATGTACTTTTTAAGAGACAGTTTCTGCAAAGAGCAAAACTCGGAAATACTGGAGCGCGTAAACTGATTAGCTGGAAACACTAGATACACTGGTGTGCAAAAATTAAGGACGAGACGGTTTTTTCAATATAACTTTGTACAAAAGCTTTCCAAATCAACACATTTAATACCGTAAGATCTCCAATACGTAAGGACATGTGTAATGTAAGCAACACTCACCTTTGGTGTATTGAAAATAATATGACTGTAAACCTAAAGAAGACTACTAGTCAGTTCTTCACTTTAAATAGACAACCATTCAGTCCCGAATTGGTTTATAACGGTATGCCTGTTCAACAGAGTGATGTTTCAATTTATTTGGGTTGCGCTCTTGATAACAAATTGAAATGGACTAAACATGCTGAGCTTGTTGTTTCTAAGGCAAGAAAGCAACTCTCCATTCTTAAAAGATTGACCGAAGTTAAATGGGGATGCAATAGGGATACCTTAAATACAACTTACAAGACATATATTCAACCAGTTCTAAATTATTGCAATGAGGCTGCCTCAGAGAACGTTAGAAAACTTCTTGACACTTTCCATAACCAAGCCCTTCGCATGATCACTGGCGGAGTTAAAACTACTCCAGTACTTGCCATGCAGTTACTTTGCGACCTTCAGCCATTCACTAATATAATTGAGAAGAATGCTGCTGTTCTCTTCAATAGACTTATTAGACTCCCAAATAATTCATTCTGGCGGGACTATGATTCCGATGGAGGACGTAATCTTAAGACTCAAAAGGGCTTTATTCAATGTGTTCGTGAGAACATTCAATATAAAGTCATTAATGATGTGCCCTTTGAATTACTGTCTTTTGCTAACCCACTCGACTACGCAATACTCGACATCAGATTGTACCTTGTTTTGAATGTGAGAAAACGTGATCTAAGTCCAACTGCTCTTCACGCTATAGCTTTGGAAACTATCAATACCCGCTTCCCACTGGAGGAGTGGCTTCACATTTACACAGATGGCTCACTCTTGGACTTTGCCCAAGGCGCTGGCATTGGTGTTTTTAGTCACCTCTTCTCCTTCTATTTACACGCCGGCCCTTTGACAATTCACTTTGATGGTGAGGTTGAAGCTATACATATAGCCCTTCAGCAACTTGCTGTTCGTCTTTCCCCCATTGAAAGAGCTGTAATTCTTTCAGATTCTACTTCTGCACTTCAGGCTTTGTCTAACTATAATGAGAATAATTGTTTACGTGTGCAGAACTGTAGAGAACTCCTGGGAAAGACAAAAGGAAAGATCGTCTTTCAATGGGTACCATCCCACTGTGGTCTTTGGGAAATGAGAGGGCAGACTTTTTTGGCAAAAAGGGAACGGGTATCCTTCAGAACTTTTGCAGAGACCTGACACTTCATTCTGCCAAGCTGGAAATTAAAAGGATTTTTAGGGAATCATTTCGCCTTACAGCTTCTCGTGTTGCTCGTGATAAGCCTTGGAGTACACTATGTAAGAAATCCCACGGTATTCCAAGTTCTCCTCGTGCTGCTGCTGTGGCTAAATTTAGACTTTTAACCGGACATGACTGCCTTTGTGCTCATCTGTTTCGTTTTAATTTAGTGACTTCACCTATCTGCGTTTTGTGTGACACTGGACAAGACATGACTGCCGCTCATTTGGACGAGTGCTCTGCACTGAATGATCTTAACTGCATTCTAAAAAGGTATTGGAGAGCCCGTTGCCTAATGACCTGATGGTCAATGGCCTGGCATTTGTAAAATAAATAAATGTAAGCAACACTTACTAAAAGAGAAATCAGAGGGATAAAAAGAAGCTTGATTGAAAAAGTAGCATGGAGCGCAATGCGACTGAAGGCCGAAAGATCCCTGTGATGGGTGTCCAGCAAGAAACATCCGGTCTTTAGTAGGGGATATGATCTCCCCTGACTGCTAGGCAGGTTTCACAGCGTCTGCACATGCTGAGAATGAGGGTGTCAATGAGTTGTTGAGGCATTGCTGCCCATTCGTCTTGCAGCGCCAATCGAAGCTCCCGAATCGTTACTGGTGGTAAGGTACGAGCTGCCAAGCGTCTGCCTAGAAAATCCCATACATGCTCGATGGGATTGAGATCCGGAGATCGTGCCGGTCAATCCACACGTTCAATATCCTCACTCTCTAAGAGCTATTCGGCAGCTACTGTGCGATGACATGGTGCATTGTCGTCCATGAAAAGGAACTGCAGACCCATAGCACTTCTAAAAAGACGCACATATGGAAGAAGAATCTCATTACAATAACGGGTCCCGTTGACTGAACCTGCGTCGAAGATGTGAAGCTCTGTACGACTACCAAGCATGATGCCTCCCCAAACGAGAACACCGCGACCTCCATACCTGTCCCTTTCAATGATGTTCGAGGGATGATTGCGGCTTCCCCACTCTCTCCAGATGAGTATGCGATGAGAATCGCTACTCAAACTGAATCTGCTCTCATCTGTAAAGAGTACTCGTCCCCATTCATTGTCTCTCCAATTCCGGTGTTCCCGGCACCACAGAAAACGCCTTCTCCGATGGGCAGACGTTAAAGGTACACACCGTACAGGGCGTCGTGCAAACAGACCACCACCGTGCATTCTTCTGGCCACGGTAAAACGCGATATCGGTCGTCCAGTCGCCTGTGTCGTGTGTCTAGCGATTTCTCCCGCTGTCTGCCGCCTGTTTCTTCTGGCCTGTAAGACAATGTACCGGTCATCTGTTGGTGTGGTTCCTCGTGAACGACCACTACTGAATCCCCGGATAGCTGTTCCTGTAGTTTGAAATTGTCTCCAAAGTCGTGAAACGATGCTGTGAGCAATTCTAAACTCTGCAGCCACACTTGTCATACTGCGGCTTTCCTCCAACTTCCCCATGATTCGACCTCGGGTAAAAGCATCCAGATGTCGTCTAACAGATTGATTATTCGCCATTTCTTGCTGAGGCAGCAACTCGGTGTGATTTTAACTGCTATACGGCGTGCAATCTCTTTGCCAGAAATACTGATCTTACACCGACAACATGCTTTATACTACTCAGACACTCCCCCATTACGTCTACCTGCATATCTGCGCATGTGCTACGGTACATCATCTTACTTAATCTCCTGATTGGTCTTTCTGTCCGCTCTGCCTCTTCGTTCAGCTGATATGCTAATTTTTCGACTTCGTCCTTAATTTTTGCACACCAGTGTAGTTTTTATCGTGTGACTATGACGTCGCATGAGTTTTTGAATTGATTGACTCGAATCACGTGGTTTTCACTATCATGTGACTATGCCGTTAGATGAATTGAGTCCATTTGGCCGACGATATGAGATTGAACATTAAAGTTAAGTATAATTTACACTAAAAGAAGTGTTTTTTTGTGTGTGTAATATTGTGGTCGATTTTTAGCTGACAATTTTTTGTCGTTTACTTTAAAGGTTCATTTTCCAAAATAACGTGTCGGGTATTGTAGAATGCTGTGGGCTAACCTTGATTGCACTGGAACTTGGAAAGATTGAGTTTGTGACTTTTGTAAATACACTCGAAACAAAAATGACTTTGAAGTATTCTGAAAAATATGGCTTTAATAGCCAGCTGAAGATAGCTACGTTTAATGAAGTCCTAATTAGTTTACCAATGGTTTAAATCCCATATTCCATGCTACCCGATTATTTCAAAATACTCTTTATTTGTCATTTAACAACAAAAGGAATATTTCTTTTGACAATCGTTTATAGTATAGATCCATGATAAAATTCTGGAGATTTTTTTTTTATCAAAAATCAGAAAAGTTGTATTTAAGAATGTAAGCTAAACTAAACTCAGTGGCGCAACAGTCCATGAGGACCTAGGCCTACTGTGCCCCTCTCAGGAAACATGACCATTGGACGCTGAAGTGCATGAGCAGATGTCCCGATCAGGTAATCTCTGTCTGTAGCGAAACCCCCAGTGTTTAGTACTCAAAAAAGTTTGTACTCCTTTATCGACCCACTGAAGGGCTGAGTCGACTTTGCTGAGCCCGAGGATAGAACCCCGGACCTGTGTTGTGGAAGCGCGATACGCTAACACTCAGCCAATGGGCATCAAGAAATGTAAATGGTATTCCATAATACCCGACTCTCTTCTACAATAAGCTACTTTGTAGACACGGTAATCACGTGATCATGGATGCCTTTGTTCCTTTCGAGTCATATATTTACGTCGTTAAGATCCACTATGTCGAAGTATTGATGGACATTAAAACTGTCGAGTCTTCTAACCCTTACTGTGGAGTAAAGAGTGAGGTGACAGCTCAAGTGTCGTCCTCGTTGCTTGACCAAGTCCCAAAATTCCAAGGTAGCCCTATAGCCCTATCGTGTAGCTTAAAAGTTAATAAACAATCAGCCAATTAGCTGATTTTAAAGGGAAAAAAATAACGAATATTCAACAGAAACAGCTATTTTTTTATTGAAGAGATATTTTTTCTTAATGTTTCTATTATTTTCTTTCCGAGTCGTCATGTATAAAGGGACATGTGTATCTTCGACCCTCTTCATATTTTTAAGAATGTGTGTGGGACCACAAAACTAAGAAGAATAACTGAGGGGGAGAAATTTAAATCAACAACGGTGATATATCGTGCTGATTTTACTTTTTGAATCATTTCCATTTTTGTAATATTTTGTTATTTGCTTCAAGTTCTGTCAAGTGTAGTAATTTCACAACCCCTGGCGTAGCTTGCCCTGAGTGGGCCTTCTATCAAAATCCTTTGGGGACCCTTTTTTGGAAATGAAAACTCTGTTAACGGGACTATTGATAGCCGCTTACGATATTTTGTTTCCCCATGTTGGGGCCCTTGTAGCTTGGAGGGCCCGTATCATTAATACGGTGTTAGCTACGCCCCTGATTTCAATTATTTCATAAATACTTATCGTTTTATACTACTGTTATTCAGTAAAATTTAATTGCAATAGAGGTTGAGAGTAATTATTTGCTTTGCTCTTTGAAGCTTTGCTCTATTGACACCAGACTTCATCAATTTAAACCATGTTCAGGTAAAGAAGACGATACCTGAGATGGAATGCCGCTTTCCGCTACAATGCGACAAGTGAATGAGTGAGTAAATATTAACGTCGCAGTATTCAGCTACACGAGGGCTTTTTGGCGACGGATCTCGTAATTTTGAACTATGGTCAAGTGACAAAGATGACACCTGAGCTGACATCCTCTCACTTAACTTCCACAACCCACCAACGGGAGGACGTTTGAGCCTCGACATATTTAACACGCATCGTCCCCCTCTGCAGGGCGGATCTTCAGCGGTACGAGGCTGGAACTCATGACACGCCAGCCGCGATTCCGTTACCTTGACCATTAGGTTACTGCAGTCACAGGGCCTGTTTTTCGCTTAGGCACGCTAAGCCTATGCCTAGGGACGCAAACAATTAGAGGGCGGACAAAGAAAAATTAAATTATAGCTAACGTACCACCGTCTAGCGAATCATAAGAGAAGCATTTCTGCTCTTTAAAGAGTAAAGACCGGAATAAGATTTACTATGGAAAAAGAAAAGTTTAACAATTTAATGCTTTGCACTCAAAATGATATTACAGTGGAAATTGATTACAATGATATCATTCATGATTTTGCAACGATCAAAGCTGGAAGAAAACTTTTGTTGTACAAGTACAATGACAGTGGATCAACAAAGAATAAAGATGTCTAAAAGTCAAAGATAGTAAAGCTATAAGCGATGAAAAAGATGATAACTAACAAGTTAAAAACAGTTCATATAATAATGCATACTAGAATGTAATTTCAAACGATTTCATTAATTTACTATACTAGTTTACAAAAGGGTTGGGAGTCCATAATGCCGTATGGAAAAAATTGGACAAAAGTTGGTCCATAGGTGGTAGATAATGGAAAGACTCTCCAAAGATCAAGAACAAAGAAAGGGAAAAGAGTAAGAGAGTTAAAGGAAAATCCCTCGCAAAGCTAAACTGGCAAGGTAAGAACTGACGGAGAGGGGGGTGCCTGAAAAAAGGGGAGGAAAAACAATTTGAAGTGCCTAGGGCGCCGGAGAGGTTAAAAACGGCCATGCATGGCCACAGCATTTCTGAAAAGTAAGGACTCTAAACGTGGACAGATTGAATGTGCTCTACACCAGGGGGCACCGTGGCTCTAACCCATGTCTCCACAGAACAAATGCTGGCCACAAGTTTGTGTCCACTTGGTTAATTTGGTTTGTAATGGGGGAAAATCTCATTTTTAGATGACTTGAGGGAAGGTGAAGAGTATCCTTATGTACCCCCACCAGTCCTACAATGATTAAAAACGCGAATTAAATAATCTCTTTAAAATTTATTTGTTGAGTTCTCAAAGCCTACTTCATCACTCATTTACCATATTTTACTATTGAAGTGTCAATATTTAAACTCAATAGTGAGCTCAAGAGCTGTGTAAACGGTGAGAGCTGTCGTTTATAACATGTTTGGCTCCCTTCTATTATTCGCCTCCCCTTTCCTGCGGTTGATCTCTCTATTCAGATCCACACGGTGACTTCTTGATGACAGGAAAGAGCCACAGCCAGGGACGCACTCAAAAGTTAGCGCTATTCACAGAAGTTTCATAATTTAGGTATATAAAGGTCGCTTAACGTTCACATTTTATCACTCTTTTGGCGACAGGGTTTGGCGAGAAATTTCTACTCTCGACTTCTGTTTAAAACCAATTAAGAGTTGGACAATCCTTCGCTTGGCTAAAGAAAGTATTTATTAAAACTGTTCTATATGATACATTACGAAATATCTTGTTTTTATTTGGTTTTAATACAAAATAAAAATTATTTTCATTTTGTGATTTTACAAATTGATTTGTAATAAAAACTTGTTAGATGAACGAAAAAGAATAGGGTTGGTAATTGATAATAATTATAAACGAAGCAAAGTTAAAAGTTAAGACAGTAGATTAGAAAATAAAGCTACGCTTACGGATGAATCGAGTGATATTTTATTTTCCTTTTAATAATCATTTAATATATATATCTGGATAACATTTCATTTGTACAACAATCAATTAGATCGTTTCAATTTGTTGTTTCATCTATGGGTATGAAAGGAAAGTGGGTGTTCTAAAATTTTTGATTACAAAGTACTACTGCTTCCCCTAATTTAAACTTCATTGTTAAAAACTAATTCGTCTTTCAGCTCCTAAAATCTTTACAATTAAATTGACTAAAATTTTTGCCCATTCTTAAAATCTTAACTCGCTGACAATACAGTATTTTTCAAAAGATTATCAAGCATCGACCATAGTTATAAAGTAAAGAAATCAGAGAAAATACTCATCATAAGAGGATTGCATAAAAGAGTAATAAAAGGGTCGGTAACTGACGATTTTGAACCAGATTGTTTCATGAAAAGTTTCACAAAGATCAATTTTATCTTCCAAACATCTGCTTTATTTAGAAGGGAAAAAACTTAAATCGCATATATATCACAAAGATATTTTTCTCATTGGTATATTTTTTTATTAAGTTCATTACTGGTCAAAGCAGGTGTGAAGTGTAACTTTAAACAAAACAGAAAATTAACTTACCAGTTGATTTTACAGCAAAAACAATAGCTCTTTGGATGCAAAGATATGATTAGACTTTATGATTGAAAATATGCTTTAGAATTTAAAAGTTCATATGAACTTTAGTTTTAGACCCAACACTGTAATTTTATAAATTTACCTTCTGTTTAGGAAGTAACATTAATGTTCAAAATAACAAAAACATCTTTATGACTCAAAAACTTGCATTTTTAAAATTATGCTTTTAATATGACTTTAAAAATCGATTACATTTAAGATAAGAATAGCACTAAATACTACATATTAGGAAAATTTAAGAGAGAAACGTTGATTTAGTCCTAACAAAAATAAAAACGCACGAAAAAGTAATTTTTTCTTTCCCCTTCTCTGTGGCTTTATCAAAGGGACTCAACGGAAGAGTGACATTTAAATTTCTGGACTGGAAACCGTAAAGAAAATTTCGGTTTAACGCTTGTCAAAGGGGCTACACTTGTTTTTTCTTCTGGCGAGAACTGCGCTTTCCCCCTATACAGGCAACCCCCTGATGGGGGAGGGGGAATTGACGGGCCTCAATAGGCCTTGTATGCAGGTGGTGATCCCGGGCTTTGTCCAGTCATTCAGTAGCCACTTTAAAGGTCTACTCTTTTCGCCACTGGTGAATGATGGTCCAAAAAAGGCTGACGACCCCTTCCCTTTCCCTCTCTTGAAGGGGCTGGGAGAAAGAAAAAGTGAGAGGAAGGGAAACCCCCTCTCTCGTCATTCTTTTTTTTCCCCAATGCCGGAAGTTTTTGGTTATTTATGCGCTTTGTATTGCTTTTTAGTTTTCCACACCAGTAAAAAGGTCACACATGCGTTTTATGTTTTTATACCCTTTGCTATTGAGACACGTCTGAATTATGTTGTCAGGTATGAACTGACAGGGCGGTTGGGAATGTTAGGATTTTACCGCCGATGATTTTTTTTTTATAAAATAGCACATAATTTTTCTTTCTTTCTCACTTGAATGAAATTGCCCATAAAAATGCATATTCAAAAAAATTATTTAATGATTAATTTTCTTAGGGTTTTTTAAAAAAATCGGAAAAAAGATGTATAAAAAATTCTGGAGCTGTTTCTAGAGCTCATTTTCAAACTCCCGTATCGAGATTTTGATGATTCCTTAAAAATTTTTCACGCAACTAAAGTTAGGCCTGAAAATTGCATTTGGGAATTCATTTCAAGGAGAACAGACATGTGGAGAAGCGAAATTGAATCATTTTCTTCTTTTGGCATACAATCCCCATAGATTCTTCGATCAAATTCGCAAGAGATCACAACATCGAATAGAGACAAACATAAAAAATCGAAGCTTAGCTCAACGGTTGTTTTATGTTTCATGAAAAGCCATATTTCCACTCTCCACTTGAAAAAAGGCAACAAATTAAGTCTCAAATGGATAAACAAAATACAATTGGCAATAATTAGGTGAGATAAGCTGTACGTAGTAACCAAACTAAATTTTTTAATTGGAGTTTAATTTTTTATTAATTTCGCAATTCTACGAGGGTTCTGGTGAAGGACCTCGTAATTTTTGAATCAAGGTCAGATGATGAGGACATGTTAAAATCTGAATTCGGATTCGGTGTATCGCTATCAACCGCGTGCGCCGGGCGATTCTATGCCAGATAAAACTCAATTACAATCGCATTTTTACACTATTTCCTCGATCATTTTTCAAAATATCTTACCATTAACCTTGTTATCTCTCCTCTGGATACAATGACGAGCATGCCTCTTTTATGGATGAGAGGGGTTTAAATTCTAAAAAACGCGTGAACGAAAGCGCTAAGGAGTATTCTCAATGGTAAAATTAAATTTGTTCACCTATAGGGGACCACTCAAATCTGAGAACAAGGAAAACAAGGCCGTTCTCTTCGAGTCTTACCACATTTGCATTCACATACGAATATGAATAGTATAGGAGTAAAAGATAAAATTCTACAAAGTGATGCAGTAAAGTACAAATAATTATTACGTATTTTTTGGGTTTCGTAATTTAGTGGAAAACCAAAAATTTATGGCATTTATAGATATTGCAAAACAAAGTAACTCTGTTTTTTAAATGATATCATTCATTTATTTATCTCCTCAAGGAGCTAAATCTATACGTAAGATGCTTTTTTTTAACCAGATGTGTTCGAGGTTCTGTCCATTATTTCATATGAAGCTTTCTTCTGCTATTTTTTAATGTAACCCTCTCCCCGGGATGCCATATCCTTCTCTGGCCTTTTAACCCTCCTGGTTCATTTCTTTTTTTTCTTCTTTTCGCACATTATTCGAACTTTCTTGGACCCTGGCGGTGTAGAGAAAAGCTGAAGCCCGTAAAATCTGTCGAGGGTTAAAGTCATCCTTGGCGTGGTGAAATTTGTGGGTGTAGGAAGAGCTGAGGCATCGTCCTCGTCATGATCGTTCGTCAAAATTACGAGGCCCGTTGTCAATAACTCTCATTTAGCTTCTAAATGTGACATCAGTAAACTAATTAATCAATCAACAAGCTGTTGTGTAATTTTTTTTTAATCGCCAGGCTTTCATCCAATATCTTGATCTCAGCCACATTTTAACTTTTAAATTAATATCTTTAGCTCGGAATTTACGACTTTATCGGCGCAAGACATCAGTACTTTCCGCTCACTTTGTTTCCTTCAGTGCGCTTCGTTCGTTCATTGAGAGAAATAGTCTCCACATGGATACATCACCTTTTTAAAGTGATACAATAATGAAAAGTACCATTAAAACAAGGACATTTGTCTGCTTGAAGATTTGCTCTGCATTTAGCACTCATACATTTAGTGAAGTTAGCCTTAGAAAATATCCACTTTGGACTGAAGAAAAAAATCTATCATAATGTTATTTTCTTCAAAGAACATTGCTCTACTGTCAGCTTCATTGAGTGGCCAACAATCAATAAATTATCACACCCTAATTTGGAAATCAAAGGTTTGTTTTATTTGCTCATCAAGTTATTATTCAAAGCGAAATTCCAGTTTATACCAGCCGGGCAGATCAGTCTTTATTACTCATATTCTCAATGCCGCCGTCGACCATCGTCTTTCCTTCCTTTCCACTCCAATCTCGGTCCTCCTTTCTTTCAGCGCTCTTCTCCTGTCACTAAAGGGCGGGTCCACAACACGCCCTTCGTCCCTTCTCATTGGCAGGCCGCAAAAGTCTTCCTCGGCCTCACTAGTCCTATTCGTGCGTAACACGCAAATACACTCTCAGGCCATCTGGACCGAGCATAGCCATAATTCTTCTCCAACATCTAGTCACCACGTCCATCATCACACCTGTGTTCTATTATCCCATTCTCTCAACACCGGTCGGGCGACAGGATTCTTTTTAGACAAAAACTTCACCTATTGCCAGCGGGGCTGGTTTTATTTTTCTATTATGACGACGCAGTCTGGTGTAGGTGCTTGCCCGAGTTCAAACAATGAAGCAATGACCCCATGACCACGTGCGCACTTGTCATTTATCATGCACTGTCTTCCACGCAAACTTTTTTTTTAAAATAATGGTGCCAATGTATAAAAGATGCACTAATACTGTCATAATAAAAGGACAGAAAACTAAATTTGTGTGAAAAGCGTGACAAACATCTATGCTATTAAAAATTCAAAAGTAAACAAGCGTATGTGGCGTATTGGGACTTATCTTGTTCCTCACGAACCGCTCAGTAAAACAGGTCGAAGGTTCCAAAGATGAAAATGATCCACGAGGAAGCCGGCTTTTTAACGAACCTTAAATTCCGTTATTGCAATTGATTAAAAGATTTATTAATAACTTTAAAATACGTTTAATTTGCCCCCGTATCCAGTTTATACCGCTAATACGCCAAAAAACCCGATGGAAAAGTATTTGCTTCCTTTCTTCGTTTAAAGCTATTTTTTCGTCATTTTTAAAACGCTATAATCTTATTTTCTGTATCAAAATCGGAACAAAAATAATTTCTGAATCCGGGAAGATCGTTTAGTTTCTCCACGATACGCGGTATTTTTAAAATGGCGATATTTTTACGTTTTGTAAACTAGTTTTCAATCCTTCCTGTTTGGTTTCTTATATTTTTGCCCCCGTGTTTGATTTAAGGTTAAGCCCTCAGAAAGAAAGCTTTAAAAAACATTTGTAAACTACGTTGATGCTAAGCAAATAGCGAGCCTTCATGACTTGCCCTCCACTAAATTCAAGATTTTGAGTTAACTAGTGCATGAGGAAAAACAAAATCGACAACATTATTACCCCTTTTTTTGTCACTTTTGCAATTAACTTCAAATAAACTAGGAAATTTGTTTTTACTGCCATTTTTAGGCAAATAGTACATAATTTATTCATTTGTAAATGAATATATTTAATCAATTTTATTATTTTAAGTTCTAGGAAGGAAATTTTTTTATTAAAATTATGAATATGTTAGTTTTATATATTATACATATCAGAGGCGGCTCTGGGCCAGACAAACCTGACCCCCCTTCCGGGGCGGAATTTGAACTAAATTTCAAAAAAAAATTGTTATAAAAATATTTTTATATTTTCTGAAATACTATTGGGTGTGAATTTGGTATTTCCTTTTTATTGCATCTTACTTACCTTATTTTATACTCCGTTTGTTTAATGTCAGTGTTCTTTTATGTTTTTAAACTTAAGAATTAGATGCGGGATTATATGTTTAAATGTGAAATTTGATAAGTTTACACGTCTTTCAGTAATAACTTTCTCCCCATTACAGAGTGGGGTCACTAAGGACATTCCTTTCATCCATCCGACGTCCGGTGTTAGCTATCAAAGGAGGACGGGCAATAGCAGTTTTTTTGTAGATAGAGCAGTGTTTCTCAAACTGTGGGGCGCGCCCCCCTGGGGCGTGATGACCCCACAAAGGGCACGAGTATATCAAAAAGTCGAAAACAAAAGATTATTTTTTAAAAAATTAATAATTTACTGAAAGGAAGCAAAAACAAAATACATTCTGACAAAAAATACCGATTTACACTGATATAATACACTTATAAATGTATCTGTACTGCACAATGTGTTTCAAATTAATTTAACAGTGCTAAGTTAAGAACAAGTGTAATAATTACCTGTGACTCTATGGGAATGTCATAAAATATTATGTGCAAAATTTAATACTTATGTTGATAATTTGCCACGGTTTATAATTAAAAGTCGTATTGTAGCTTTACGTCAAAGTATATTGTTATTGAATTCAACACAAATTATTATATGGTGGGGGTGCGATGAAAATTATGATTGAAAATTGGGTCGCAAGTAAAGAAAGTGTGACGTTCCTCCCCTTGGAAGAACATCTGTCGAAGTATCAGCGTGAGCTAGAGGCGTAGGATTAACGAAAGAACTAGAATCAAACATTATCTTAATATGACTTTATTAAGATATTCAACTTAAACCTTTTAAAAATTTAATTATAGTAATTAATATGAGAGAATCTACGATGGTAAAGTACACAATATATATATATTTATAATAAGACTTAATCTAATTCAGACCACTATCAATAAGCGAACCGCCTAATCTCCGATTCTAATATTAAATAATCAATCCTACCTTATTACAGCTTGGAGCAACGATCAATCTTGTTATATGCTTAATCTTGTCTTTGTATGCACTGGTGTGCAACTTGGCCGTATCATATATTCAATTCCTAGTAACTTGTATTCACGTCACGCAAAACTCATTCAGACTTGAACCACGAACTGTAATAACCATCAACTGCCACAAACTAACTCAATTGTCAAACATTACCTTACATTGCCATCCCGCTTACTCTAAGATCCTATATTTAAAAGTTTGTTCATTTGCATCTTTCATTCACACTTCACTTCTTGGATTTGGTTGGAAAAGAGTTGCCATTAATTCTGGCCCAAAGAACCCAGAGGACGTGTTAAAGAAAAGACGCATGAGACGCGTCACAAAAGTTTGAGAAGCACTGAGATAGAGAGTTACAGGATAGGTTTTATTTTAGTCTTGAGTGTGGTTACTACAAAGTAAAATAAACATTTGTGATCCCCACCATCAGTAGACTCTTTTTAGAATGATGAAATGCTGAATGATGGATTTCTTCTCTTACATTTTACTCATTTGAATTAATAACGAATAACTTATTTCAAATTATTTTATATTTGACTTCAAATATATATATATATATATATATATATATATATATATATATATATATATATATATATATAAAGGGCAGCATGACAATATTATATATCAGAGGTGTAGCTACCGCCGTATCAAAGATACGTAGCCCCCAAGCTACAGGGGCCCCAACATGTTTAACTACAGTCCACTAGCAAGACTTCCATATCTAAAAAAAGGCCTCAGCTACGCCAGTGTTATATATATATATATATTAGTTTTGTTACCTTTTTTGTTCGCACGAATTATTCAAGTTTTATAAGTTTTATATCTTTGTGTGTGTGTGAAGAACATTTTATCTTTTTTAATAATAATTGTTTGCTTTGAAGAGAGGGGCGGCAAAACTGGTAGAGCCGGTGTACATTTTTTACGTCAGATAAATTTAAATTATTTTATTAAAATCTCTTCCTCTTAATTTATGAGATACTGAAAGAAACCATTTAAACAATAATCTTGAAAATGTAAGAGAAAAATGTTAAAATGTTTGTTTTTCCCAGATACTATTATTATTAATATTAATGGGGTTTTTTTTAATACAGTAAATGTAAATAAATTTCTAGGTTTTTTTTTTTTTGTCCTCACGGTACTTTCTTAATAGTTATTTATTTTTAATCGAACAATCAAACTTCCAGAAATAAACAGTCGCTGCAATAGCTAGTGGTAAGAAATTTTTAATCATTATTAAATGATAATAGATTTACATTAATAAATTTCAGGAAAAAATAACTAAAACAGTATTGTTTTCTATTATTCTGTATTGAATTTATTGTTTTAAAATAAAATCTTTCACTGTCTGTTTTCTTCTGGATAAAACTAAATTTTTTGAGACATTTTTATGCTAACGGTATGAAATGATTGATTGTGGTAAATGAAAGTTTCAGATCTATTTTTTATTTTAGATTTTAACGAAGTATATTTATTGCTGAAATAATGAATATATATGCTTAATTTTCGTAACATATTACATCAGAAATGTTTTCTTTATTGCTTTAAGTTAGTGAACTAAAGCAGTATTGTGTTTTGTAAATCATTAAAGGAAAATAGAAATTTGGAAGATGTTATTCCTGGAGGTAAAGAGAAAAATGTCTTATACTCGAAAATGTTCGTAGAACGCGGGGTTTAATAGAGGAAAAAGAAACCTGTCTGACAAGGAAAAGAAGTGGAATAAATTTGAAAAAGAAAATTTAGTGACATTATTCATAAAATCACTTTCCATGAAAATAATGATATACACTCGACAAAAAAGTTCGTACAATGCCGGGCTAAACGGAGGAGAAAGAAACCCGTCGGACTGCGTAAAGTCAAAGAAATTTAGAAAAATGGATTTTAATGGCATATAATATAGAAATCACATCAACTTGTTCTTAAATTAAATTTATTCTAATTAAATTTTTTATGTTTTTTAAATGTTTATAATGTATTTAAAGTCAAATTTTTAATTTAAATTACTAAAAGATAGATTGAATGCTCGATGAATGCATTAAAGTTGTAATTAAATTTCAATATTTTTATTAAAATCTTATTTGAAAAATGCAAATTGTTTAACAGTTCTGCAATTTTTTTTTTTTATTTACTAGAATTCTACTTCATACTCAAGTACTATAGATTTTCATTATTTTTACTGTTATAAATAACTTCCTCTAGTTAGACCATAAATGTTATCTTTTTTTAGTTAGTCACCTAAGTCTGTTCACTTTATTCTAAAATCCATACAGTGAGGGCAGATTTAAGCCCATTTTGCGCCCTGGGCGAAGATCTACGTCCCCCCTTTACACTAGCGGATCCAAATTTATTGCCACACAGAAAACCCGGTTAAGTCCAGCTTATCCGCGGGTGCCTGAGCGTCTGCCTTAAACGTCAATGGATAAACCGGCACTGTCTACAGTAATAAACAGCGTTGCATTTGTCCTCGTTTCTTAACTGTAAGATAATCTACAAAAAAAAATTTTGTGGAATTTTTATTTTTAAAAAACATTAATATGTTTTTATAAGTTTTGGTTGTAATTTTTATGTCAATTTTGAATATAGGATTAGTGTTTTTTCATCCAATTTCAAAATTTTGAAACATTTATAAATTCCTTTTCAGGGATCCTTTTTCTGCTTCAAAAAATTGTGTCTAATTGATGACCCTGTGATTTCAGAGGTAAATTACATTTTTTATTTTGGCATACTTGCAGCAAAGGGGACTTCTAGTTAAACATTTTGATTTGGGGGGAGACAAATTGAGTATTTTTGAATTCATAATTGAAAAAACTGGTATCTACTTTTTAAATGATTTTTTTTTTTTTTGCATAAAATATTGTATTGTAGGCTTTTAGATACCTGAAGGGGAAAAGCATTATTTTCTAATGGCATTTATGATGTGTAATTCATTTTTTCACCATTCCATTTCATTCTATCAGTTTGTTTTTGAAACTTGTGAATGGATTTATGAAATATATGAATGGGAGATATATTGATAAAGCTGTAGGATGTAACATAATTCCCTACCTAATCTGACTGTTTCATCCAAAAAAGATTATTTTAGGACTACTCTCTCATTCCAAGATACTTTTTCAAGAATTCCTTTCTCGGGTATATAAGTAAGTGCAATTCTTGTAGCTTCGTCCCTAAAAGCTGGAAGTATGCCTATTTACCTTATTCTAAATATTTTCTTAAATGTGATGGTATATTTCCTTTTATTTCAATTGTAGGTATAAGAAGCAGAAAAAAGAATTTGAAGATGATGGCCCAAAAAGATTTTGAAATTGGGGACTTAATATGGGCGAAGAGGAAGAATTTCCCCTTTTGGCCAGCAAAAATTGCTGACCCTCCAACATTATTGGAAGAAGATTTTCGCACTGCGAATGGAGAACGAGCTCAACATTATGTCTTTTTTTTTGGAAGGCAGGACTATGCTTGGGTATGGGATGAAGACATTGTTCCCCATTCTGTAGAATTTTTAAAGAACACTAACACCCCAAAATCTGTTTTATATGAAAAAGCAATAGATGAAATCATTGCAGCAGGGGGTGTAAGTGTTCCAAATCTCAAACTGGTTAAAAAGGAACCAGTTGAAGTTCTGTCAAACCAGAATTTAATAGATGGTGAAAGTGAAGAAATACTTAAAAAGTATATTAAAGTTGAAAAGACTGAGGAAACCTACTTGAGGATGAGGATTTTACAGTTGTTTGGTCAGAAAGAAAAACTGATATTTTAATTATAATGTTAAAATTGAAAAGGTGCCTGAAGTGAGAATACTGACCAAAAATACAGAAACTTCCAGTACAAAGGATCACACTATAAAGCGATTGAAAGACTCAGCACAGAAAAATAATAAATTGTTTGAAAATTACCTGCAGCGTTTATGTAAAAAGATCCATACCCAAGAAGAAGATTAAGAGCATGAAACATGAAGAAAAGAGTATAAAAATATCGAATCAGCCAAATAAGTTAGAAGCTATTTCGAATCTTGAAAAATTACAGGAGGACTCTCCCAATACAAAAGTTGATAAATTAGTAAAAAATTTCCTGCCATCGATTTTTGTAAAAAAAATACGATGCTCAAGCAGAAGGAGTAAAAGTGGAAAGACAAAGGGGAAAGTGTTCCAAAAGGATGATAAATCGGCCCCGAAAATTTTTTACACCGGCTTGGTATTCAAGAATCATCTGATTTAGATGAGGAGTTATTATTAATAAGTCCTGCAGCCCGTTTTGTAAAGTGCGACACTTAAGCAGAAGATTAAAGTTGAAAAGACTGAGGAACCTGTTAAGGATATTAAAAAGAAACCCAAAATTTGGAATTGTTAAAAATCTAGAAAAAACTGCAAAAATTCCATCAATTGAAGATAAAAAATTACGCAAAAAGTCTACAATGGATTTTGCAAAAAAGAGCACAACACATAAGCAGAAAAATAAACGTGAAAATATCCAGGAGTTTGTTGAGGGTGATGTATTTTTAGCTGTTGAGAGTCGAGAGAAAACTACTAAGATTCCATCTGTTGTAGATGATAAATTTCTAGAAAAATCTACAGTCCTTCCTATAAAAAAAAAGGGAACACCCAAAGATATTACATGTGAGAAGACCAAAAAACCACCTCAGAAAAGGAATTTGACAGAAGAAGCATGTGACAGGAAGTTATCTCCTGTGCGAAAGTTATCTCGAAATTCAGATGACAATTCTCCTTTGATTTTTAACACTCCTAGTAACGTTATTTATGTCCGAATGGACTTTGAAGTCGCTTCGATGACCGATTGATAATTGGACAAAAATATGTTGAACCTTCTACGGTATCCCTTCTGGATATGTCAAGAGCCAACACTATTTTGAGAGCAAAAAATATCACAGCAACTTCTAATAAATTAAAAGTAAAAAAACTTTTTTAAAAAACAAGCTTTTATTTAAATGATCTAAAAAGGATAAAGTAAACTTTTCTTTTAAAACTTTTTTTTTGCTATACGCAACCTGCGGCACTGGCATCTGCTGCAAATGAAGTATACAAGAAAGACAAAAGATTTCAGTATGCTGACCATGATTCTACACTGCTGGACAATTGCTAAGGACGTATCACAAATTGCTATGTAGCATAACATTAAGCGAGACATGAGGCCTAGTAGGATAAAATATAGTTGCCACACTGTTCAGACATTAGAATAAAGAATACTTATTGTTCCGGAAAGTCCAAAAACTGTTAAACATCTGAAAGAAAAAAAAATGTTCATTTGATCTGCGTACGGAGAAATGGAACAATGCATCTAAAAGTCAGCAGGCACCTTAAAGAAAGGTATCAGTACGGGATATGTCCACCGTGGAGTGTGATGCAACATTCCACACGTCGTACCATACTTTGCACAACATTATCCAGCAGCTGTTGAGGCAATTTATCCCATTCCTCTGTGAGTGCACGGATGAAGGTGTTCTTGTTTGTCGGAGGATAGTTTCGACCAGCAACTTGCCTCCCAAAGCATGCTACACATTTTCAATAGGGTTTAGATCTGGAGAACGCGCTGGCTATATTTAGAGCAATGAATACCCTCGCTGTCTAGACAATCCTGAACAGCGAGTGTTCGATGACATGTTGCGTTGTCGTCCATAAAAACAAATTTATCACCGACAGCACCACGGAAAAGAAGAACATGAGGAAAGTAGAACTTCATCAATGTATCGTTGGCCCGTCATAGTCCCATTCGCAATCACATGTAGCGTGCGCCATTGATTATGATGCCGGCCCACACCATGGCACTGCATGTCGGATATAGGTCCTTTCCCTGGATATTTTCTGGACGATAAGCAGGTACCGCCTCGCACCAGATCAGTTGGCGTCTACAATCCCGATGACAGACTGAACCTACTCTCATCGAGATAGTACGCATGCCCAGTCCTGTTCAGTCCAATGGGATGCTCACGACACCATTGCAAACGGGCAGTACGGTGCTGTCTGGTCAATGGGACACACACAACAGGTCTGCGTGCATATAGTCCTCCTCCCCTCAAACGTCTGGCAACAGTTTTTGGGAGATCTGCTTTCCTGAGGCAGCAAAAAACTGATTTGCCACCTGCTGAGCTGTGGTGCGCCTATTCCTTTTTGCTGATAGGACGATATATCAGTCTTCTGCAGGCGTCGTACTTCTAACACGACCTCCCCCGTGCCGTCTACAACACATTCAGTAGTTTTAAATGATTTCACTGCCGTGAAACAACGCTGTGAGCGATATCGAACTCCCTGGCAACACCTGCTTTTTTTTCGCCCTTCTTCGATCTTTCCAATAATTCGGCCACGCATAAAATCATCTACGTGATGTAGGAATTAATGCCAAAAATTTTAAGTTCGTCTATTAAATCTTTCCTGTAAAACTTTTGACTTGAAAACAACATTTGTCCACACGTGTCAAAATCTTTAAAGCTCTTATGAACGCTATCACGTGATGAACAGACGTGGAAAAAATTTGCATACTCATGCGCCTTACTAATATCCCGCACTTATTCTAATTTTCCACATTTTGCTTCCTTTCATTTTTAGGGCGTTGCTATGGATGGAACTGTTATCCGTCCTTAGCAATTGTACAGCAGTGTATATATCTTGTAGTTATCATTTGTTTTGAACTCATTGTAAAATGTAGAACTCAAAAAATTGTTTCCAAATTCATTGTAAAATGCAGAATGGTAACATTTGTATTCAAATTAATTGTAATCTGTAGGATAGAAAATCTTGATTCATTTAAATTGTTCATAATATTTATTTTTATTGTCTTTCCTCTTTAAATTTGTGTGTGTTTCAGAGGAACATTTTTACTGCAATAATCTACAAAACAAATGCTAACTACTAAGATATATAGAATAAGAAAACTTTTTCCTATACACACACACACACATATATATATAGTGTTTTTTTCCAGGTATAGACAATTGTTGGCATTACTTTCCAAGATGGCGACCGATTTAATAGCTGTCAAGTGATTTATTCTCAGTTTGGTTTGGCAATTCATCAAACGATCATCAAAAAGGCGTAGATTCGTCGAATGGCCCCAAACGAGATTGCCGTTGTTCCCGATTTTCATAAGCGAATTTTGTTTAGCGATGAAGCGCACTTCTGGTTGAATGGCTACGCTCAACAAACAAAACTGCTGCATTTGAGTGAAGCTAATCCACAAGAGTGTTCGAAACACCGTTACATCCAGAAAAACTGACTGTTTGGTGTGCTTTTAGCTGGTGGAATCATTGGTCCGCAGATGATAAATTTCATAAGCGATATAAAGCGATTGTTGCAGATGATAAATTTCTAGAAAAATATACAGTCCTTCCTATAAAAATGGGAACACCCAAAGATATTACATGTGAAAAGACCAAAACCACCTCAGAAAAGGAATTTGACAGAAGAAGCATGTGACAGGAAGTTATCTCCTGTGGCGAAAGTTGTCTCGAAAGTCAGATGACAATTCTCCTTGATTTTCAACACCTCCTAGTAACGTTATTTATGTCCGAATGGACTTTGAAGTCGCTTCGATGACCGATTGATAATTGGACAGAAATATGTTGAACCTTTACGGTATCCCTTCTGGATATGTCAAGAGCCAACACTATTTTGAGAGCAAAAAATATCACAGCAACTTCTAATAAATTAAAAAGTAACAAAAACTTTTAAAAACAAACAAAGCTTTTTTATTTAAATGATCTAAAAGGATAAAGTAAATCTTTAAACTTTTTTTTTTTTGCTATACGCAACCTGCGGCACTGGCATCTGCTGCAAATGAAGTATACAAGAAAGCCAAAAGATTTCAGTATGCTGACCATAATTCTATATATCTTAGAAGTTATATTTGTTTTGAACTCATTGTAAAATGTAGAACTCAAAAAATGTTTCCAAATTCATTGTAAATGCAGAATGGTAAATTTGTATTCAAATTAATTGTAATCTGTAGGATAGAAAATCTTGATTCATTTAAATTGTTCATAATATTTATTTTTATTGACCTTTTCCTTTTAAATTTGTGTGTGTTTCAGAGAACATTTTTACTGCAATAATCTACAAAAACAAAATGTTAACTACTAAGATATATAGAATAAGAAAACATTTTTCCTACACACACACACGCACACACACACACGCACACACACACACACACACACACACACACACACACACACACACACACGCACACGCACACACACACACACACACACACACACATATATATATATATATATTATATAAAGATTGTTTCAAAATATAAAGATTGAAAATAATGAATTAACTTAAACACACTAAGTTGTTAAACATGGTAATGAATTAAGTATAAGAATTTACATACAAATTGACAATAAAGTACACTTCTAAATTAATGAAATCAAGCAAATGAGATTTACATAAGTATAGATCACCTCAACAATGCTGAAAAAGAAAATTTTAGGTATTTTTCACAAATGTTCAAGTGTTTATAGGAAGTGGACACAGTTTAGCAATTGCTCTCACAAGTTCACTAGTTTGAGTTTTTACCTTGACCACACGAACCTTACCGTCCTTACCAGGGAACGTTTCCGTGACTTTCCTAATTTCCACTGTAGTGGGGTGAGTTGTCGTGTTTCATTAAGACAAGATCACCGATGTCAAGGTTCTTTTGAACGATGCGCCATTTGATCTTGACTGCAGCAATGTCGGGTATTCTGAAGACCATCTATTCCGAAAATGTTGGGTGATTCTTGTAAGCACCGCCAACGGTCGCAGTGGCGAAGGTCGTCTGAACTGTAGGGTTGCGGGTATAGCTGTTAATGCCTTTCCTATCAGAAAATGTCCTGGTGTGAGAGCAAAAGATCATCTGGAGTGCTAGATAATGCACATAGTGGGGCCTGAGTTGAGGCATGCCTCAATTTGGCTTGGATAACGTGGATAGTTCGAAGGTGAGACTAGTGACCCAATAACTCTGTTCAAATGAAACGTAAAGATTTCACTGTAGCCTCCCCAAATGCCTCCGAAGTGGGGAGCAGATGGAGGATTAAAGTGAAAGTTGATGTTGTCAGTTACCAGGAATTGATGAACGGCATCTTCCTTCATCAACTGGCGGAACTCCTTCTGAGATCTCTGCCAGCTCCATAGAAATTGGTTACTGATCGCAGAAGATCTCTGATGGTTTACCCTTTCGCGAGCCCCGAATCTTTAAACAAGCGATAATGCGATGTTAAGTCGCTAACGACTTCAAGATGAACCGCCTTCATTGCTAAGCAGACGAAGACGCAGATGTAGCACTTAGTATTCCGGCTTCATCTGACCTTGGGAGCCGCATCAAGAACGGGCCGGCGAAGTCAATACCAGTTCGTTGAATACAAAAAGAGGGGCAAACTCTGGATTCTGGAAGATCTTCCATGATTGTTCGGCGAATTTTGGACGATTTCTGAAGCATGGGATACATCTTCTCACTACTCTTCTAACTGCATCTCGGGCTGAAAAGAATTCCAAATTTTTTTTTCTGAGAGCTGCTTGGAGAAGTTGTGGACCGGCACGAAGAAGTTTCAGGTGATAATCAGAGATAATTAAGTTCACAATATAGTCGGTTTTAGAAAGCAAGAGGGGATGCTTGTGCGAATCTGCAAGTATCGAATTTTTCAGTCTACCACCGACACGTATTATTCCGAATCATCGTAGAACGGAGTCAAGGGTATAAGCTTATTGGTCGAAGGGAAGCTGCTTACTCAAGCTGAAAGATAGAGACTTTATCGAAAAATGATCACGCTGATAAACTTAACAATGCCTTTCTCGGCTTCGCTCAATTCCTGCCGTTGTCAAAAAGGACTTTCTTGTTTTACACGCAGAAGGAGAACAGTTCTTCACAAATCTTAAGCAATAGGCAACAACTCAACTTGTTTCAAGACGAAAATTTTTGAAAGAACTCAGCCTTGAAAGGCGCATCAACCACGTTCAGCATAATCAGCTGGATGTTCTTTTGGCTTCGGCAGACATGTGTTCTTGTAATTGTGGATTATCTTCAAACTTCTCCAATCGGAAAAAGTAGAACTTCCTAACCAATCGGGTCCATTGAACCACAAGTTGCACTTTTCTAGTTTAGTTGGGGTATCCCTCTCGTCTCCACAGTCAGCAAGATTCTCCAGACCACTACAAAGTTCCAGTGCACGTTAGAGTCAGTTCTTGAATTTGTGCCACTGATTAGCTAAACGGGTTGCCATCTTCTCGGTTCGACTTCAACCATGCCAGTGTGATCTTGGAATCAGACCACGCAAAGGTCTCGAAATTGGCAGGATTAGAGTTGGGAAGGGTAGCTTGTAAACAAATTGGCAAGAAGTAGGGCAGAACAAAGCTCTAGTCGAGGTAGAGACTGAAGTTTTACTGGAGAGACACGTGTCTTAGAAGTTAGCAGTCTAGATACTACGGTTTGAGTTGCATCCCTTTGGAGAGAACGAATGTATATAACTGCACAGTAGGCCTTTTTCTGAAGAGTCACAGAACCCGTATACTTGTACATCTATAGCCTGTGGAATGAGAATGCAGCTTGGGATCTTGATGTTTGTAAGTAGAGGAAGCTGTTCTTGAAATATTCTCCATTGTCTTGTTAGAGAATATGGTAGCTCTTCGTCCCAGCTAGATGGTGACTCCATAGCTCTTTGGTGGAAGATTTTAGAAATGATAACTGATGGTGCCAAACAGCCCAAGGGGTCAAAGATTTTGGCGACTTCAGAAAGTACCTTTGCGTTTAGTCCACACATCAGTCTCGTTCACGGTGATGGTAAAGATAAACTTGTCAACATCTGGAAGCCAAACTATTCAAGATCTGACAGGTTGGTCATCCTTGGTCGTGTGTTTGGAATCAACTGCCTTTTAATTCTTCTGAATGGCTGCCAATATGTCAGATCGTTAGACACCCATTTGCGCAGAGAAAATCCCTCCTCTTTCATCATCTCCTTCAGCTCTTGACACTAGCTGAATGGCTCCCTTCTTTGTCGCACTTCTACTCAGCAAGTCATCAACGTAAAAAATGACTAAGGGTAGCTCTGAAGCGGCTGGATAATTTTTTGTTCGTCAATGGCAAGCTGCTGCAAGGTTCTCGTAGAGAGGAATGGTGGAGGACGTACCGTACGCAACAGTTGTTAGGCGATATTCCCTTATAGGTTCGGTTGGAGAATCCCTCCAGAGAATTATTTGCCAGTCTACGTCTTCCTCCTGAACTTTAATCTGGCGAAACATCTTTTCAACATGAACGCAAATGGCTACACTGAAAATTCGAAACTGGATAAGAATAGGTAAAAGTTCTGGCCGCACTCTTGGGCCAATCATAAGCAGATCGTTGAGAGAGAGTCAAGAAGAAGTTTTACTGAAGGTGTCAAAGACAACGCGAAGCTTTGTTGTACAGGTGGTGTCCCTAAGGCTGGTGAGGAAGGTATAAACTTTTTATGTTATTAATTTCAGAGTCCGGAACAAGTTCCATGTGCTTTATAGATCAAGGTATTCCTTTATGAAATTTCGATACAGCTTGTATTTGTCAGGATTAGAAATGAGATGGTGTTCCACGCTGATTAGCCTACGAATTGCATTTTGTTTTGAATTACCTAACCACGTCGGAGGAGTGTGAAATGACAACCTTACTGTGTATCTGCCATTCTCATCCCTAGACTTTGTCTTTACGAAATGATCTTCACAAGCCTCTTCTAATGAAGTTAAGGGTTTGGCACATGGCACAGAATCTAATTCCCAGAATTTATGGATTAGCTGATCCGATATATATATATATATATATATATATATATATATATATATATATATATATATATATATATATATATTACACACATATATATTACACACATATATATATATATATATATATATATATATATATATATATATATATATATATA
>BMAU01020222.1:0-64038 GCA_019973935.1 Trichonephila clavipes | reverse complement strand
CAGCTAAATGTAGAAAAATAACTCTTTAAGTGTCAATTTCTGATAGTAAACCTTCCTTTGAAAAACTTTCCTCTACAAGACAAACCCGTGGAAGCCCCTAATAATTATTAAACTTGTTCTTAATTTAGTAATAAGATTGATTGATTGAATATTAACGTCGCACTGTTCAGCTGCACGAGGGCTTTTGACGACGGACCACGTAATTTTGAACCATGGTCAAGTGACATGGATGACACCTGAGCTGGCACCCCTCTCTCTAACTACCACACCACACCAACGGGAAAACGTTTCAACTCTCAACAGATTTAACGTGCATCGCTGCCCTACACGGCGGGTCTTTAGTGGTACTGGGCTCGAACTCGTGACAAGGCAAGCCACGATCCGATACCTATACCACTCGGCTACCGCGGCCAAATTCAGTAATAAGAAATTATTTATAAAATACCTTCTTCCGTACTGATACATCAAACGTATACTGGCTGAAACACCGACTCTTCGCACGAGTTCATTTTTAAAAAATAAAACATTATTCTTGATATAATAGCTGAACTGTAAGGAGAGTAAAACTGTGCACGACATTGTATACAAAAATGTAAAATGATTTTTTTTTTTTAGATAAATGCTATAATTGTAAATAACTGTTTAAAAGAACTGTAATTTTAAACCTCACACAATTAGCATTTAGAATTAATGTTAAATTATGAAAAAGAATATAAAATTCCGATGAAGAATAATTGTGTTACTTTTTAACATTTAAAGCGAGAAGACTTCAAAATGTTTTAACCCGGGAGCAGGCGCGTACTCGATACTAACATTAATGGTAGTGCGGGGAGACTCAGTCACCCCAACATTTGTTTAAATTATTTTTACTGTACACGATACAAATCGGAATTCTAGTGAATATTTTAATTTATAGAAAGTATACTTACCTTCTTTCAAGGACTATTCAATTCTTTGATGATTTGAGAAAAAATCAATAAAACTGAACTAAAATGATTCAAAAGTATAACCCATAAATGGAAATGTTGAAAAAACTCAAAGCTGTTGGATCACCCAAAACTATACCATTCAAACCATTCAATGAACTTGAAATAGGTAAACGATATTCCGTAAAGGAAATAAAAAAAATATCAACTAAGTATGGAAACGAAAAAATCATTATAAATTCAGATGACTTTTTTATTTGTTTACCTGAAAGATTTAATGAAGAACTGAGTAATGAGATTATCTAAAAACAATAAAAAAATTTAAAGTTTGGATTTGCATATAGTGGCAAAGAGATATTTGAAAACGGTAAATTTAAACATCATTTTTCTTTTATTCTTTAATTTTTTATGTAAAAAGAAGACGTCTCTCTTTTCGAGGGACGTCTTTTTTTTCTCATTTTTCAAAATTTTTTAGCGTTTTTTAAAGATTTTTAGTGATTTACAGTCTAACTTTAGTCTAAAAGTGGTTTAAATTCTTCATTTTTGCATTTTTTTAACCCTATTTTTGGCACAGATCTTGTCAATTTCTATGGTTTTTTGAGGTCCGAAAAAAATGAGTGAAAAAATGAAAAAAAAAGCTAAAAAAATGAATAAAAAACTTAAAAAAACGATTAGTTTTGTGTAAAAATGATGAAACTTTGATTAAAGTTAGTCTAAATTTTAACGAGGAAAATGTCTGAAAAATGATAAAAATCGTTGAAAATAGTAGTATATGGGTACCAATATACTACGTTTTGTCCTATTGTCCAATACTACTGTGATTGTCCAATCCGTTGCGTCACATGCAATATATGTATTCATTCATTTAATTGCAATTGTGTAGATTATGCTGTAAAGTTTACTATTTGTAAACATATTCACTATATTTGTCAGAAATTTCCATATACAGTTGAAAATGTTAGTAATGAAACAACACTAACGATAGAGGAAGATTCGAATCATTTGAGGAGAGAAAAAGAGAAGCAATTTTAAGAGAAAAGGAGAAGTCTGTTGTGTGTGAGGAACGTGCAGAGTTAGTTTACAAACAAATAAGGAGACGTATGCAATTTATAAGCACTACAGCAAGTGTTGCAAGCACAGAAGAAATGAAACGTTTAAATCAATGTCTAGAAGACTTGATGAAGCATATGGGCTATTCAGAATTTGGCTCATCTCTACGAAGTATTGAAAATTTTCCAGCCAATAGGTATATCATTAAACAGCGGCAAAAGAAAAGTTCCAGACCTTTAAACAAGCAGAAGCTAGCCAATGTTATGTAAGTAGACTTTATAAGCATTCACACTTGCATCATTTCATGTCATTGTGGTTCTTGAAATGCATAGCTGAAAGATACGTGTTTTTCTTGCAGAACTTGTCAAGATTAAAACTGCGAATGTAAAAATTTTCATCAATACTTTTACTTTATTTCAGGGTACAATGGAGTTTCAAAAGCAATTTTGTTTTAAATTGCCTATGAATTTTTTCAAATTTAAGGGAAATATGTAATGTTACAGATATCAATGTACAAAATTTAATGAAAATATCTAATGGTTTCTGTGATATTAAATTTTTTAATTGTACTGAATAACTTAATACATTTAAAAAACTCCATATGCAACAAGATTCAGTCTAAGCTGTCAATATTCTCACATAATGTTCATTTTATACATAAAAATAAAACACAAGTTTTTTTTTTTTTTCTTCTTCTTCTTTTTTAAATTAAAACATTATGTATGTTAAAATCTTCAGTTTTTTTCCCTTAAAAACTAACTTTATGTTGTCTGGTTTTTATTATTCGCATTCTTTATTATTTAAATTAAAAATGCATATATTTATACATCTTTTCTCTGCAATAGAGAAAAATGTGTTGCATAGGGAACATTTTAGTTATTGAAATGACAGAAATTATATTTTCCTTAAATAAAGTTTTTAATGTATATGGTGATTATAAGTATTCAACCACATTTGATAAATGCAATTATTGCTATAATTAAGGGATACTATATTGTTTACAACTTATTTTCTTCATGTCATTGTAATAAATATGCCTAATTTTCAGTTGGAAATGAAAAATTTAATATTTTGATGTAATCATTGAAAATATGACTGAAAATGTATTTTAAATTCAAACAAACCCTAGTACTTTATATACAACATATCCAAATGTTAAATAATAAAACATGTCTGCTTGATCACAGAATTACCATTTTTATTTATGAATAACTTACCATTGTAAGAGTACAAAGATTTCAAATTAAATTAAAAAAAAGAGAGAGTACTAAAAATTCCAGCTCCAATAAACTGAGGTCATTCTTTTCCTTATGTTTGTCTTTTTTATATTTGCAAATTTTTTTCTTTTTTTTAATATTATTCTATAACTCTGCTTTCTTTGCAACAACCTCCGATGATCGCATCTGTGGGCAATTTTGAGTGCAGTTCCTACTGTACCGTTCTTTGACTCAAATGCATCTTTAGGACATTTCCTCCAAGTACAACTATGCAAACTTTCATTGACATTTTGTGTTTTGCCAGAAACACAGCAAAGAGGAATTTCATTCAAGGTAAGCAGCTGGTACATTGGCATAATTTTAGCTACTACTTCTAACAGTTTTGTTTTTATACTTCTATGACTACCTGGTATTATACTATCTGTCTTAGCTCTATTTTAAAAGCAACAGGATAGCTTTCCTTCTGAACATTTGCTGTTCATTGGCTTAGCATTAGTTGTACATGCAATAAAAAATAAGAGTTGCTAAAATTCGTGTTTTCATCTTACCAACTTCTGGAACATTGTTGACAATCACTTTCCTATAAGAGTTCTGTAATTTGGCAATAGATGCTTCAGTCAAACTACCCTGTTTCTACCCGCCCAAAGTAAACAAATTTTATACCAAGCAGTTTGAGTTACAGTTATTTTCATGTTGTCAAATTTTAGAAAAATATAAAATTCATATGTAGAGTAATAAAATAACAACATGAAGTAAATTTGAAGTAACATTCAAAATGAATAAAAAAAAAAACAATACAGAAGCTTAATTCTGCAGCTGTTGCAAGCTGCAGTTTTGATAGATGTAAACAAAGAGTCGTGGCCAAACAGGTGTTTGAATTGACGGGTTGGCAATTTTTCACTTAACATGCATTAAATCTTTGAAGTTTTGATATCAAGGTACAATTTGCATGGTGCCAATTTTACTGTGATAGCTGTAATACATAAATACCATTGTATTGTGTGCATGTTAATTTTCAGTAAGTAATAAATGTATTATGGTATTCTATCAAAAAAATGTCATGCGCAAGACAAAATTGTACATGTTTTCTTTTTAACCCTAGGGAAGTGGAGACCAGTACAGCAAGCGTGAGGACACAGACAAGTTCTTTTGGCGATTGATTTGCTAGCTAAAAGACTTAAAAGCAACCCTTCCAAAAAAAGAATTTGTTCCTGAAAACATTTTATTTAACAGTATCTTTGTATTCAATATGTTGTGAACATTGTGTCATAATTCATTTGTGTTGTAAAAATAAAAACTTATTTTCATCAAAGAATCTTAATTGTTAATCAAAAACTTTCATATTAATTCACTCTAATATTTAATACACATTGGCATAAAAAGGTAAATTGTAAAAATTTTCTGTAAGTTTTAGTTATATTTTAGAACCATCTATATTATATTGGTAAATCATACTATAATTTTTCCATGTAATTCAATGAGAAAAGAAATATATGTATAACGAATAATTGAAGTGAACTTCTAAAAATTATTGTCTTTTCTAATACATTCCCAGAAGATTGTATAATACTTTTAGAAAAGATACATTAATATTCTGAAACATTAAAAATCAAAGAAAAATATACTTCTATTTTTTTAAATGGTTTAGAATAAATAAATTACAAATTATTCAATTTATATATAAATCAATAACTCAAAATAAGGGATAATCAAATAAAATTTAATCATTAATATAGTTCAATTCTTTAACTTATTGGTGAAAAGAGTATTTACTTTTCTTTTTTAAACTTTGGAGACAGTCATTTCTAAAAAAAAAAAAAAAAAAAAATTCAAACATTTGTAAATGATAATTATAAAGTGTCAAACATGTTGATTGTTATCTTATTACAAAATTTCTTCAAATAGCTTCCATATCAACTCTAGTATTTTATGTACAAAATTGCTTTAAAAAGCTTAAGATTTTAAAACAGATAAATCTATAATATCCACAAATCATAAACTCATATCTATAATTATCTTAACATGCATAAAACTGAGTTTTCAGAAATTAAACTATTTTATGAATTATGCAAAATACCAAACACAGAAGAAAAAAATTAAAAAGCTATATCATGGAAAAAATAATAATTACTTGTTGAGTAGACGATGTTGAATAATTAGCCACTGAGATTAAAAGCAATCGATAAAGAGACATTTTCATCAGAAGATAATTCTCTACATCAAAATTTTCATATTACACTGGCTTCAAGAAATAAATTTTGTTACAAGTTAAACATGTACTTAAAGATAATAAAAAATAATCAAATTACAATTAATCATTTCTAAAAATTACCTTTTGCAATATCATTCCCCTTAAGAATTTTTAATTTAAAAAGAAATGACATTAATTTTTGCAGAGTAATATTGGTGATTGCAGCATGACCCCAGACTGGTGAAGCGTAAACGATCACTGGTCTAATAATGAGTATAGATAAACATCTTGTTTTTTATAGATAAATTTGAGTTCCGAGAAATTAGGGGGTGAAGACTACACTATACTTTTCGGAACTTGTCTTTAATTTGAGTAATGTGTTGTCGGAATGTGAGGTTTTTATCTAAAATGACATTGAGGTATTTCATGCTTTGAGACCAGGGTACTGGGTGAGTAAAAGAATAATTTAAAAATCAATTTGCAGAAGGTAAAAATCAAAGACCAATGACAGTAAAATTTCATAATTTTGTTCTATTGTCCAGATTAGGATTAACTATTTCCAGATTTGGTGACTAATTTCATATACCAGTTCAAGATTTGGCGACTAAAATATTTAAGTTGCAACCCATTCATCATTTTTTAAAAAATTTCGACTGGCTAAATGCTTTGAAATTAGCCATTCAACAAACATACCATTTTTATTTGTCTTATAATTTATTCATTGCACATGATTGTGTACGTATGAGAATATTTTGAATTTATCTTTTATTTTGTTGAGAAAAAAGATGAGAATTTGGGACATGTATCCTTAGGACTGATTAACACGATAGTGGAGTATTTTATTTTATTTTAATCACCATGGCAAGAAGAGTTAAACATTTAATTGAGATTTCAAAATTTATGTATAGAACCACAAATAGTAAAATACAGGAAATTAGTGTTTTAAATTTAATACTCTTAAATCTGACAAGGCAGCAAAATCAATAGGCAAACATTCCAGACACTTAGAAAAAGTTTTGTCAAAAGCCCCGTATAGAGGCTGTGGCAAACTTCAAACAGGCCATGATTGCATGGCACATTGTCTTAATAAAATAAGCATCCTTCCATCTAGTATATGCCAAATTTTTAATTTAACATTGTGATAAGTTGTGGTAAAATGTATAATGTTGTTGAAGTTTCACCAATAGACGTATTCTTAATGACAGCATATTTATTAAATACGAACAAGAAGATTTTAAAATCAAAGGACCCACGCGGGTAATATTTCAAAATGGCCGACCTAACGCGCCGGTGCCGAGAAGCTCTCCCTTCTTCTAAAAAAAAAAAAAAAAAAAACTTATTACGGGAGGGGAGCACAGTGCGCCTCCTGGTGAAGGGAGGAAACACTACACCCCCACACAAGATTGATGTGTCACACATGATACTCAATCTGATTATAAAAGCATAAAATAATATACATTCATATATAATACACTAAAATACAAGTAATTAGCATTACCTCACACTTAAAAAATATGAAAAATAAGTATACATAACAAATTACGCACAAAATTAAATTAAGAATACAATTTTGATATGATTAATTATACCATAATAATCAAGAAAATATTGAAATTTAAGGAATTCATATAATAAACACTGATATAAAAAAAAAACTGTTACTCGAAAAGAAACAATAGCATTTTTTAAATGTAAATAGACACACAAATAATATAATGAGATACACAAAAATAAGATAAAGAAAATAATTATTCACTAAATCTAAAATTTTCTTTTTAAAATTGAAAAGCACATTTGTGACACTAATCGTGAGAGTGCATCAGCATGAGGCATTTTCACACCAGGACAATGTTTGATTGTCACATTGAACTTTTGTAGTGCAAAAGCCCATCTTTGTAGCCTCGCAGATTGTGGTGCACTTTTTATTAAGTAAGGTAAAGGGTTATGATCAGTATAAAATTCAATTTCAGTCCCAAATACCCATACTTCGAACTTTTTTAAGCTCCACACAATCGCAAATGCCTCTCGTTCAATAGTTGACCATGACTGTTGGGTCTTGCTTAATTTTTGACTTGCATAAGCAATTGGGTAACACTTATCACCACATTTTTGTGACAGGCAAGCAGCTATACCAATTTGCGATGCATCTGAATGAATGGTATACGGTTTATCTGGAACTGGAGAGTACAGCGAAGGTGCTTCCACTAAAGCCTTTTTTAGAAGATGAAACGAGGAATCATGTTTCTCAGTCCATGGGATGGAATCAGGTACTCTCTTTTTAATGAGTTCTGTCAATGGATACACAAGTTCCGAATATTTAGGAATATACTCACGATAGTAATTACACAGTCCAAGTACACTACGAAACTCCTTCGGTTTAGGCACTGGTAAGTTGTTGATAACTGCTGTCTTTTTTTTCGGGATTTGGTTCATGCTTACCGGAACCGATAATATGACCCAAATATTTAATTTGAGTTTTTCCAAAGGCACACATTTTGAGGTTCACAGTGAAATTTAACTCTGAAAGTTTCGTTAAAATAGTATCCAGATGAAGAAGATGTTCTTCCCAATATTTGGAGAAGATTGCGATGTCGTCGATGTAGGCACGTGAAAATTCTCTGTAACACGATAATGCTTTGTTCATTTCACTCAAACCAAAACGCATCACCTTGAAACGGTACTGTTGCCGATGAGTCTTGAAAGATGTAAGATTTTTGCTGTCTTCAGCCGTGGGTATAGCCCAATACCCCTTCAAGAGATCTAACGTTGTGATGATATTGGCTCTTCCAATAGAATGTATGAGCTCCACTGCATCTTCCATCGGAAAATCATCAGACACACTCTCCGAGTTCAGTGCTCTGAAGTCAACGCAAAGTCGTAGGGTACCATCTTTATTGTTAACGCAAACAATTGGATAGGCTATTTCTGCGTAAGATTCTTCAATTAAATCAAGTCGCAAAAGCTCCTCTATCTGCTCATCAACTTTAATCTTCAAGGATTCTGGTATGCGATATATATGAACGGCTTTTTACGTTCAATGTTCGGCTTTAAGCGAATTCGATGAGTCCCTACTTTGGCTATTTTCACATCACTTGTGAATAGTGTTTGGTGTTTTAGAACAATCGCTAGCACTCGTTCCCTCCACTCTCCTTCAGATGATTCAGATTGATTTCATGTAGAACTCTTTCAGATGTGGACCTCGATAAATCAAGAGTGGGATGGATTTCTCCGAATTCGTGGTCACCTTCAAAAATGACCCCAACTGCAAGTGTACGAGGATGATACTTCCTGATCTTATTCACATGAACATGTCTTACAGTTCCATCGGACAGTTTAACTTTATATGAATGGGGTGGATGGTGTTGAATTATCTCTCCAGGTCCAGTCCATCTCGCATAGATCTTATTACTAGAATCTGGTATCAGCAAAACAACTTGTTCTCCGATGCTAAAATTCTTTACAGATGACCTCTTGTTGAAGTAATCTCCATAAGCCCCTTTGTTTCTGAGCAGCAGTTAAAGAGGCACTCTCAGCAGCCTTTTCCATATTTATCTTCATTCCCTGAAGGTAATCAGCAGCTGACTGGGAAATGTTCGTCGGAAGATGTATTTCGCCTGCACAGGATGATTTAAGAATGGCTAACGGCCCTCGAGCTTCTCTGCCATAAAGTAACCTAAATGGTGATACACCAGTGGTAGTGTTCGGTACTTCACGGTATGCAAACAACAGAAAAGGTAATTGTTGATCCCAGCTTCGTGGATCTTCACGAATAACGTGATGAATCATGTCCTTCAATACCTTATTCCATCTTTCAACTAGTCCGTTGCTGGCCGGGTAGCCAGGACAGGAAAACCTAGGACTAGATCCAATCCTTTTCGTAAATTCTTGGGTTAAAGCCGACTTGAAGTTTGTGCCTTGATCACTGGCAATTATACTCGGAATTCCAGTCCTCGAAAATATCTGTAATAGAGAGTCACATGCATTTTTTGGCTGTTAGGGATCTAAGTGGTACTGCTTCAGGCCAACGTGTATGTTGATCCATCATACAAAGAACGTATTTATGTCCTCTACCAGATGACGGTTGAATAGGTCCGATCACGTCTATGTTAACAATCTCAAAGGGAAGCTCTGGACGGACAATAGGTGTAATGGGAGCTCTATCTCCAATTTTCTCAGGCTTCCGAAGCTGACACCCCCTTGCATGTCTGGACGAATTCAGCAATTTCACCAGACATATTTTGGCCAAAAGAAATTATATTTTATCCTCTCTTTTGTTTTCTTAACCCCCATATGACCTCCAAAAACTGACTCATGGGCTAGTTTCATTACCTTATCTATTCTGCAACGCGGTAAAACTAATTGCATAACTGGTTCATTTAGAATTTTATCCCTGTGGTAAATTAATCCATCAATTAATAAAAATTTCCTTTGTTTAATTTTAACTCTGCACGAACCTTTTCAAGAGAATCACAATTATTCTGCTCATCTTTCATTTTAGTGTAATCCGAATTAAAATTTATATTATCTAAGTCACTTTCAACATAAAATATATCTTCCCCACACTCTGCTTCATTTTCATCATTTGAAAACGTAATAGAACTATCAGCCGATTCGGCAAAAATCTCATTTTCCTTTTTGTTACTTTTGTCATTACAAAGACTCATATAAAGCAAGAGGTATTAAAGCATCAGTATTTAATTTATCTGTGATCGCTACCAAGCAATCCATTGGATGATTCAAAGAATTATTATCAAGAGCTATAGCGGTTTTAATTAGTTTTGCTTCTACATTTTCTCCGAATGCAGAGCTTAAAGTAATTTTTCCGAATTCATCATTACAACTATCTGAAAGGTATCGGAATTGCATATAAAAATCTGGGTTCCGCTATCCAAAATACAATTTATTGCTTTCCCGTTAATATAAACAATTACATATTTCAAAGGCTCAAGGTCAACTTTCGGTTGTACATATTGCACTTGAGAAGTCTCTTTTTTTCATTTTTTAATTTAGAATACTTTCTATTACAATCTCGAGCTAAATGGTCTTCACCGCAAATGTAACATTCTATTTTTTTTATTTAACCTACTTTCTTTTGAGTTAATAAATTTGTTTTCTTTCGAATTGAGATTTATTACTTCCCGTCTCGCGTTAGGAGGGATATATTTAAAATCCTTTCGTGAGTCATTCTGATTATGACATGCTCTATGTGTAAACTCCGAAAATGATTTTCCTTTACAAGCATAAAACATGTCACACTCTTTTCCCATTTGAATTAGTTTGAACCAATTTTGCTCCTGTTTTATATTTATATGAACGACAGTTTCATTATCTAATGTTTCATATAGTTTATCGCTAACAATTAACTCCTTTAAAGAATTAAAATCATTTACATTTCTCAAATTACAGTATTGATCCCAATTCGTTAACATACGAGATGCCAACTGAACATGCGTTTCATTTGGCATTCGTGTGTCTTTTGAAAATTTTGCAAGCAAATTAAAGGTGTTGGCTCAAATTCTCTTAGAACTAAACTTTTTAATTTATTATAGTCGCTTATTTCTTCATCTTTTACATAAACTAAAATATTTTCGGCCTTTTCTCCTAGCAAATTTAAAAGAATTTCTCCTTTAAATTCATCCGGCACATTTTTGGTTTTAAATGAACGTTCTAAAGAAGAGAAAAATAAATTCCACCCCCTCTTGTTTTTAGGAATCGGCAGAGTTAAAGTACGAACACTTAGAATAAAATTTTCTATCGAAGTTTGCTTTGTTTCGGGATTTGTACGCTGCAACTCATTGCTATCCCTTTGACTTTCCAATTTTGCCCTTTCTAAATTTATTTTTCCCAATTCTATTTCCAGTTTAACTTTTTCCAGATTTATTTTTTCAAATTCAAGCTGCGATTCTGCCGTTAAACGCACTTGCTCTTCCTTCGATTTTCTATCCGCACGCGCTTGTTCTTCGTACGATATTCTGTTCGAAATAATCGAATCTAAATAGTCATCAATAAACTCTTTATTGTTTTTATACTTCTCGCTATTTAAAATTAAATTTTTAAATCTAGCACTTTCATTTCTGGGGTTATTTTCTCACCCACTTCATCCGCAATTAATATTAATTCTTCCTTTCTAGCTCCACGAAACATGATTAGAAAGAACTATACTAAATGAATTAATTAACCCAGAAAATTTAGAAAAAAAAAACCTTGCTGAATTCGCTCAAAACGATACAAAAGGGTTGCCTACCCCGTGGTTCCTTAAGTCATGCTTTCCATTATTAATTTAAAAAACAATGCATACACTGCCACTTCTTTCAAACATGATATAGTTTACAAACTAAACAAAATAGAAATAATGAAATATTTTGAAACATTAGTTTTTTTTAAGTACAAGAAAGAATTTGGATTTGATGTGAATGAATAATTCAACAGTTGTACATACTAGTTAATATAACAATAGAGAAAGAATTAAAGAAATATATATACTTAAATGTGCATTTCCTATGTATTTATCAATACTTTTCACTATAACAAAGCTGTTAGTACATACAATTAAGAAATTAAACACACTGATATATCTTATATTGCTAAAAATTACCGAAAAGTAAATAAAAAGTATTTTTCACATATTTATAACGATTTTGCTCTAGTTAAAGAGAGTGTAGTATAATACAATCACACTAAAATGAAATTTTATATGTTGAAACAAGTGCACATGCAGATTTTATCCAGTTATATTCTTAATAATATAAAATTTACCTAACTCAATTATTTGAAAAAATTCCGAAATAGTTGTCTTTACTTTTCATTTGCTAAACAAGAAATAAATAATATGTCCAGGAATAACACTTTTATTCGGCCAAAAACCAGAAGAGATCATATAAAAAAAAGTATATATTATTTAAAAGTTATTATACTTATATATAATCATATCGTCGCGAACAATGTTATTTTCATGTATTATTAAAACTTTTCTGATAAAAGTTGCTGTAAATTTAAAAAAATTAGCTGAAAATTGAAATACACAAAACTTAAGTAAACTTTTATAAGACAAGTGATTTCTCAGGATCAAATTCAATACGAAAAAAAAAAAAACAATTAAGTGGTCTATTTTATTTGAAACTTTCCGCAAATTCAAAAAAAGGCGAATTTAATACGTATGTAAAAAATACGAAAGAGTCGCAATTTCAATGATATTACGAATTCAAATTATTGTCAAGAGCATTAGCAAAAAAAAAAAATTCTTATTGAACAACTTCCTTATGTATTTCATTTCTTTATGAAGTGCTTAAAATAATTTCATCTTAGAATAAATAAATACGCATGCGATATTTAAAAAAAAAAAAATTAGTGGATATATTTATGCTTTATAAAATTATTCTTAAATACACTATCTTAATAATATTTTCGCATGTACTTAAATATAAAGTTTTAATATATTTCTATAATTATTGAAATTCTCACACAGTAAAGAAGCAATCACATAAAATTTCGACTTGCAGGTAAAGTTACAAGAAAAATCATCCGTTAAGGAAGAAGGTGGGAAAACTGCTTTGAAGAGTAAAAGCGAGTGTTACTAGACATATTCTATAGCTAGTAGCGCTGCAATCGCTTATAAAATCCTATCGGTGCAAGCTATATGTTTGTATACTGTAAAGAAATTTCATGATTCATTATTAATAAGGAAATATCTTTGAAAAATAACCTTATTCTGTAAAGAAAATTAACCATGTCTTGATTGTCAAACACATATAACGAATTATTTTAAATTATTAGAGTTAGAAATGGATGGCATTACACGTTTTTATTGCAACTTTCGCTCAGAAATTCCGATTATGGTAGGAACAACAATTTGCAAAATATTTTCTATCATTATGTTTATATATATATAATCATTCGTATCTTGCTTGTCCTTCATTAGAATGTCAGTGAGTAAAAATTTTGTCACCACATAGCGTGCCTCTTAATATAAATGGAGGACATTAAATTGTGATAATCTATTTCAGTAAAAGAAAATAGACATTTTTTTTAAATGCTGTATTTTTTAAAATTTCAAATACTTTCGTGTTTTGTAATAGTTCTATGTTAAGTATGGTATCTTATTGTAAATTTTTTTTTTTTTTTTTTTTTTTGATCAGAATCAAAGATTCGCTTTAAGAGATTATTTGAACACATTTTTTTTCCACTGATCTTTTATTATTGTTATAGTATTTGGGAAGGGAGATGGGAATAAGCTTTTTCTACGATCGACTTGCCAGATAAGTAATAATAATGTTAGCTTACAACACCAATTTTTCAAGTTTAATATGTTTTACTAGTTTCTTAAAATTCCTCACATCATGTTATTTGCGTTTGTACGTAAAATCCAACCTCTGATTCTACATGTATAAATAATATTAAATATTTTTCGGCGATAGATGTCGCTGTAATCAATGCAAGAAATTTCTCTAAATAGGAGGATTAAACGGAAAGCTTGTCCTAATAAGTAATTAATTGAGAATAAGAATAGAATACTGTAGATTGTGATCCATATGCCCGACTGAAAATTATCAAAGCCAAAGTATAGAGCATAAATGCATTCAAAGCTTTAATTCTGAAATACGTAATTGCTTTTTAGACATGAGTGCACTCAATAGCCGACAATAAATATCTGAAGCATCTATGCCTCTTATGTGTATTGTTTGCAATTCTTTTGTTTAGCTGTCATAATCATTCCCTCTCTACTTTATGTTTATTTCTCCCAGTTTATTGTTTCCTTTTTAAATTTTGAATTTAGCTGATACTTCATAAATTCATTTTATTAGGAATTCCTATCAAGAGTTTCAGCAATATTTGTACTTTTTAAAATAATGTACTCAATTGTAGTTCTATCTTGAAAAATTGAGGCATCGATATTTATATACAATAAATCAAGTAACAATCTATTAAAATTTAAATTTTATTTAAGATAACAGAAACAGATTCAGGAATATTAAACTCTTAGTTCGTTGGTACATTTTCTAAAATTTCATAATTTCATGCATTTTTAAACACCACTATTTGTATTAAAACTTTTAGAATATGAATTCTTGAGTTACTGGAATCAATGTGTTAGTAATAAAAGCGCAATAAATCTAGTAAAAGCGCTACGTTCCGAGTAACGCTAAGAATTAAACTGATACAGCGAATGTCAACTTGTGACTATGAAAGCATTTTTTCACCTTTTCATGTTTTTTACTTGATGGAAGAGGCACGCATAATTATTTTACGTCAGATAGGGGAAATTGGTCAATAATTTTCTTTAAAATAAAATCTGTTATTTTATATTGAGTTCTGGGTACGTACGTATTTCTTGTTTCTCTCTCTCTCTTTTTTTTGGTAAATGATTCTTCTCGCAGTAGTGGTAAATAAAATTATGTAATTTGTGTGTATTTTCAATTTTCAGGTTAAAAGTTTTCATATGCTTGTGAGCTTTTTTGTAATACTTTATAAATCAATTTTTTTTTGTTCGTAGTAAATAAAATTATCTTATTAAACATTCTTAAATTTATTGTATATAAACTTGTTGAATGAGAAATATTTTTTGAATGTCTTTTCTTACGTTGTGAACGTTCATAAATTTCTAAGACTTATATTTCTTCTGATTCTATCTTGTTATGCTGTCTTGTTTTTTTTTTTTTTTTTAATTATAAGTTATTAAATAAAATGAGTTTGAAACATCAAACTGTACTACAACTAATTTTAAGTGACTTATGACCATTACCAATGTAATGTTTTTCTGTTATAATAATTAAATAAAAATAGTTTTTATGCACTTTTAAATTGGTTTCCCATTTTTAATTTTGTATTATTTGATAGTTATACACTATTATTTGCAACTTTTTTGTATTAAAAATTTCGTAGCAGGTGTGTATCCTTTGGAGTAACACTTTATAATTTTTTTAACAATAAGAACTTTCTCATGATTCTTCATTTATTAATTAATTAATTTTTTTTCATAAAAATACTTTTAGTAAGTTACTCTGACAACGATGAAATCTTATTCTGATAAAATTTACAGCCTTTGACCCATCTATTACACTCTAAATAAAAAATTACAACATTTATTTTTATAAAGGATAAAAACGACTCACTCACTAATAACGATATCTCCGGAACTATTAAACCTACAGACTTGAAATTTGGTAGGCAGGTTCTTTTCATGGAGTAGACATTCGCAAAGATCGAACCCAAAGGGGCGTTATAAGGGTTTAAGGGACGTTACAGATAATTAGTTCCATAATTAAACTATTAGATGTACATGAACATGGTACGTAGATTCCTTTCTTAGAGTAGAGATCCCCTACAAAAACATTTTTGCTAAAATCGACCTCCAACGGGCATTGAGGGCGCTTAAAGTAATATCACTTACTCGGGTGTTGTTCCAATTTAAAAAACTTTGACATTAGAGAGAGAGTATTGATATACATTATAAATCAAGTAACAATCTATAATAAACATAATCAGAATAAATTCTCACAGTTTGTACTTCAGGAATTCTAAGCCTTTACTTCGTACAAGAATTTTTCTAGGAATTTTGATACATCTTTTCAAGTATGAGTTTAACCACTTTTTTTATTTAAATTTATTGAATAATTGAAATCGACACACCGTAGTTTCATAATTGGGTGGCTGACAGTTACTCGATGTGTGATTTGCCCTTTTAAATTTAATAAGTTTAAAGAATATTCAGTAAAATTAACCCTCTAACCGGATAGCACGGAAAATTCCGTCAGTGTAAAGATGCTTCAAAAAATGGACTGCACGGATTTTTCTGCCTTCAAGTAACGTTTTCAAAAGCGGATTAGCTGCACTTCAAAAAATGTCACTTTTGTGAAATATCTGCTCATGCACCTTAGCGCCCAATAGCAAATTAATATTGAGACATGCTGTAATGTGGAAAATTGGAGAAATGCATTATGTTTCATGGTATCGCTTAAGCATTTCAAAATATATGGATTTATTTTTTCATTTGATCAATTATTATTAATATTCGATAGCCTGTAAATATCCCAGATACAAATTTGGAATTTACTGTAAAATATTCATAAAATTTAAATTTTTAATACCTGAGCCTTTTTTAAATATGCATATTTTCTTACAAAACTTTTTTCCAAGTATATCATATTATACTACATTAAAATTTGCTTTAGTTTGATTTTAATACATTAATTTTGACTTTGAAATTTTAAAAAAAATTTGCGACTAATTTTAAAATTCAACACACATACATTTACAGTTGGGCAAAACATGTATTTCAAAACATTTTTTAAAAAAATTCACATTCTTATTTCAATTGCTAAACAAGCCTTTAACGTTTTGAGAAAAAAAATGAATACAATTTTGACATAGTGAAATATAAATTTAAAGCATTAATTCCTTAAATAACATATTAAATCTCTATTCATTTGATCTTGGGATAATAAAAAGTTCATTATTTACCATGCTCTTTCCAGCAAATGATCTGAAAAGTACCTGTGGTGGCATTACTCTCTTGTCTTGTATTTGGGATTGTTAAATAACTATTCAGAAATAACTTAGGAATTTTACAGATAAGGTTAAAATGATTCAAGTTACATGAACCAATAAAACAAAATATCGATTTTTTGATGAATTTTTTGGGTGCCACATAGCCTTGGAAAAATTAAATATATTTTTAAAAGAAATATATATATTGGGGTTATATACCTATTTTTTTATGTTTAACCTTTTCAACATAACATCAAATGTACGCAGATTTAAATATTTAGGTTTAAAGAAAAAAATTTTAAAGGTTAAAACATATGATCATTCAAAGTTATTTCTCATTATTATTAATACTATTTTTTGTAATAAATTAGATCTAATGCAGAACTAAGGTTACTACATTACTATGAATCTTTAATTAAGAAAGGAACTGCAAAACACACAAATCAATCTTTGTCGTTGTCTAGCGACACCTGGTGGAGAGTTGCACGAGCTACTGGAAAACAGATACTTTTTAATAGCGCTTTTTTACATTGAAATTTTGTTCGTAAGCCATCAATTTATCCCAGCAGATAAATCTCTGTAATTGAACATACTGAAAAGAGTCGGTATTTAAGAAAGGTGGGGAATGCTATCTAGCTCCGAAAAGATGCGACGGAAACTTTGTAAGTTTCCACAAGCATAACTCCTCTCTCTTTCAAAAGTGATATATCAAATATCCATTCTTTTGTAGGTTTTTAAAAAAAGGACTCAAGTTCTCTATCAAAAACATTGGAAGACTTCAGCAGCCCAGAGTCCAACATGAAACTTCATTTTTCATGTCTTGTGTGTTATAAATGTCCACAACACTTGATTGTTGTTTGTCAACTTGTCTCTGCCGAGTTTTTTCTCCCCGAGAACTTCGCTCTGACGAACTGATTGCGTCACTCGCTCAAAAGCTGTTTGACTGCTTTACGCTGTAGCCTGCCTGAGGCCACCCGCGGATTTTCTCCCAGTGGTTCTTCACTGCTGCCGCTCCTACTCTTGAAGGGGTTCATCCACCCCCACGTCATGAACTCCGATATGGACACCTCTGTGGATTCCAAATCCAGCTCTCGTTGCGGATCTCCCGCCCCCCCTCCACCCAGACTCGAAGACATTCGCAAGAACTTCCTTAAGGCTGTTTTCGGTCAATGTTAAAGGATAGGGATGAAACGGCAAAGACATTTGTGGGCAGGAAAAAGCTCCAATAATAATAAAAAATTTTATGGATATAAAGAAAATAATTGTTTAAAGGATAGTGTTTTTTGAATTTTGATTTTTTGGAAAATTACACAGTATTCAGCCTTTTTGCAAAATGAAATTTGACTTTTCTATGTTAAAGTATAGGAGGTGGAAACGCAAAAGACATTTTAACAGAAAAAAACATTTTTTTAGAGTAGAATTAAATAGTATATAAGAAAGCAAGCTTCCCTCTTTGGACTAGTGTAGCCAGAATTAAGTTTTATGTTTTTCTTAATTAACTTTTTTTAAATTTTAAGTTCATTCTGAATTATTTTTGGCGTAGTTAGGACTATCTCAAACAGATGGCACCACCATCGTTTGAAAAGCGAATTTATTCTTGGCTACGAATACTTATTTTTGGCGATATCTTTCTGAAATATAGTCGCCAGCTGAAATTATGGTAACTTGCAAATTGTTACAAATAGTGGACAATGGAAAAGATTTATGATGTACAGAGATTTAACATCTCAAATCTGACGAACTTTCCGATTTAGGAAAGTTTTAAATATTTTCTGCATGTGTGCTTTAAAAAAAAATCGTTTATAATTATACAGCTTAGATTTTTTTTTGTCTGTTATTGAAGGAATGTCTGTAAGAATATTTAAATTCTGCGAAATGACTTAACGAAGAATGAAAGTATACTTACTTTATACTTGATCGAAAGTTGTGAATTAACTCTAAAGAACACAAATTACTACTCCTTGCTCACAAATTAAAATTTTAATCTAATTATTGTAATGCAATTATTATTATTATATTATTTTCTTTTTTTAACTAACAAAAATTTTTTCCCATCGATTTTATATTTGACGTAAAACTTTACCATAAACCATTGGAACAATTATTAACACAAAATATTGTTTTCTAATTTAACAGAAACTTATTTTTTCAATTAATTATGTTCAGATTCTAAGCCGCACCCCAAATTCTCAGCACATTTTTGTGAAAAAAAATAGTGTAAAATATATTATCGATATATGATATATTTACGGAATGAAAAGTGGCTACGATACCCTAGTGGTCAAGGTAACGTACTCGTGGCTGGCGTGTCATGAGTTCGAGCCTAGTACCGCTGAAGTTCTGTCGTGTAGGGGAGCGATGAACGTTAAATCTGAGAGCTAAAACGTCCTCTCATTGGTGTGGTAGTTAGGAGATGGGAGGTGCAAGCTCAGGTGTCGTCCTCGTCACTTGACTATGGTTCAAAGTTACGAGGTCCGTCACCAAAAGCCCTCGTGTAGCTGATCAATATGACATTTATATTCAATCACTAACTAAACGAAATAAAAAAAAAATAAAGGTGAATTTATAAAAAGTGAATAATTTACTTTACCAGCATTAAAAACTTTTTTTTTCAGTCTTCGAATCTAAGCTGCACCAGAATTTTTGTAGCCTAAGTATCGGAAAAAAAGTGCAGCTTAGATTCAAATAAATTCGAAGAAAAATTCAGTGTAATGAATGTTCGCTACATGTCTAAAGACATGTGCCAGTACAGATATACGATAATTTAATGGAAAACCATCTTTCAAAATTAAAAGTACAAAATATCTATGATTTAGAGAGCAAAACTAGGGGCAAGCATCTTCTGAACGATGGAGATATGAGAGATCGTTGAGACTCTCATCTTCTTTTTTCAAAGAATTTGCTTGCAGGAAAAAATCTACTGCGTGTTCGAAGCTTGTGATGCGCATTGTGTATGGTAGAGACTTATACAATGAAATATGGATTGGCAAACGAGGAGATCGCTCGGAAGCAGTATGAGAGGGAATATTCAACTGAAGTAAAAATATGTGGCTTATTTGTGGACAAAGATAAACCCTTTTGTGTGCTTCACCCGATGGATTGGTTGGTGATGATGGACTCATAGAAATTAAATGCCCTTATTCTGCGAGATTTGAATCAAATCTGCTGGAATTTTTAATTACAGAAAAAAAAAAAAATAGTCTAGGTTTCAAATTTTCCAATGAAAGGGGAATCTATTTACCATTAAATCATAAATTTTACTTTCAAATACAAGGTCAGTTATTTATTACACAACGGAAATGGTATGATCTGTATTTATGGTGCAAAAAGGATTCGTTAACTCTGCGTATAGAGGCAAACGAAGAGTTTTGGAAAGGAATTATTCCAAAACTATAGAAAAGTTTTATTTTAAATGTGTTCTTCCTGAAATTCTTGATGGAAGAGCACCACGAAATATGCCTTTGAGGGAGCCGTTATATGTAGAGGAATCTAGTAGAAGCAAAAAACAGAAAATGATTGATATAGGTTAGGAAATGAAACCTATATATTATCGAATGATTATTTGATTAACGTCAAGCTTTGAAGCTTCACTGGGACTATCGCCGACCTCGTAATTTCGATCAAGTGACGAGGACGAAATCAGAGCTGGAACCGCAATCTCCCAAAATTTCCACCATTAGCAACATATAGTATCATCTACTTCAAACATCTGCTTTGAGGTTCAGCCTTCTACATAGCGGACGGCCAAGGTAGCCGAGTGGTATAGGTATCGGACCGTGGCTTGTCTTGCCACGAGTTCGAGCCCAATACCATTAAAGACCCGCCGTGCGATGCCGCCAGCGATGCCCGTTAAATCTGTAGAGAGCTGAAACGTCCTCCCGTTGGTGTGGTGTGGGAGTTAGGAGAGGGGGGGTGCCAGCTCAGGTGTCGTCCACGTCACTTGACCATGGTTCAAAATTACGTGGTCCGTCACCAAAAGCCCTCGTGTAGCTGAACAGTGCGACGTTAATATTCAATCAATCAATCAATCAATCAATTCTACATAGCGGATCTTCAGCAGGGACACCAGAATTCAAACCGACGATGCAACACCACGTCGATCACGAGTTCGTAACCATGAACTCTTGCCTACTGTGACCTCCTATATCTTCTCGAACAGGATACCGTAAAAACTGTCCGTGATATATATTTTTATAATTAAGTATATTTTTTACTTAGCCATTTTTATTTGGATTCCTACATAGAATGAAACTATTATTTTGTTACCAAATATGCCCAAAAATTAAACAATAATGCAATTTTCTTTGATTTAAATATAATGTTAACTTCCAAATTGAAAAATTGTTATTGACATATATTCATTAAATAAACATAAATTTCTTAGAAAAAATAAAAGCAATGTTTATATATTATATGCTTGATTAATTGTGCTTGATAATTAATTGCCAGCCTATTTTCTCTCCTTTATAATGATATTTTAATCGTTCTCTAAAGTTACAAAAGTAATTTTAATTTCAAAATATCTCTTTCTTTCTTACTTTTTTTTTTTTTTTTTTTTTTGCTGAACATGAAATAATTTTGTAATGCTTATTTTCATTTACGTACCATTTCTTATAAAAAATATTTTTTGAATTTAAAAATTATTTTACAAACATACGTAAAATAATGGTCAAAACCATAATTAACCAGTTTTTTAATGAAATAGCTGCATACTATCTTAGAAAAATATCAAAATTGACAACCTTTAACCTTTTTAACATTTAAAACTACTTTTTTAAAGAAAACTCTATTCAAAATTGTTTCCCTTAAACCTTTAATAAATGGAAATTTCTGAAACATTTTTTTTTTTGTACATAAGAACTTTATTTTGTAATACTTTTAGAAACATTTATTATTCCATTATAAAAGAATATTAAATCATTTTTCTTTATATGTAGTGCCTACTAGATTGTGAATATTCCATTGTTTACTGTACCGGGACCAACAAAACAAATTTATTCACGTTAATACATTGTTTTTGCACAACTAAATCGTTTTGTAATGGAAAATGAACTTTTTTTTTATTTGTGGATAAAAACACCTATAATCAAGGAGTGCGAACAACTTATTGACATTTTAAAAGACATTTGACGGTAAAATCTATATTAAAACAAGAACAGCTCCTAAAATTTAGATTGCAAAATACATAGGATTTTTTCCATAGTTAGAAACGAATAAAGCATTCACATAACAAATTATCAGAATCCATGAGTCGAAAAAGTAAGAAAGCCATTTTAGATCTCTCTCATGGTGAAGAGTCAACACTATTTTACTCCCCCCGAAGAAAAAAAAACAAGTATTTCGTTTCACAGTCGTAAAGACTGTGGCCCTCTTCCCCCTGCAGAGAAAGGGGAGGATTCTATTGAAGGAAGTGCGCCACACACACAGAGAGAAATTTTTTTTTCTTGCCTTTTTCAAAATCAACCAAACGCGGAGAGCAGAGTGCACGTGATCTTCTCTTTTCAAACAATTAAATCTCACCAGCAATGACATCCAATAATTCACAAAATAGCTGTAAATTTATGTTTCGAGATATCTTTCCGATTTTTTCGAAATTTCGCAATTGTCCATAATTCTGGAGATCTTCGTATAATAAGGACCATTATAAATTTATCATCTTCCATCCTCTCAAAAATTGACACATTTGTTGAGTAATTCAGAGTACCACTGAGAATTGTACCTCTCGTGAAATAGGTTGCCAACCCCTGTTCTATTGTATAAAAGTAAAATTGTATCATTCTGTTTGTTCATTAAAACGTGAAATTTAATTTTTCATTGCTTTAAATCCACCTATTCTTCCTTTAAAAATCATTTGTTCAGGAAAAAATTAAACAGTTTCGTTCTGTACATCCTTTATCTAGAGAATTGATCGACAAACTGTGTTCCACGAGTCCCAATAAAAAAAAATGGGAAAAAAAAAAATTACAAATATGTATGCAAAATGGATTTATGTTCTCATGAAATTCGTTTAGCCACAATTATCTAAAGATCATAGACTAAAATTAAAAATTTTATTTATACATAATTTGAAATTTTTTTTTAAACTTTTATTGTAATATAATAAATGAATTTTAAAACTTTATTTTATGCAGTAGATTGTGAATATAGTATTGTTTGCTATCCCGAGTTCCACGAAGTAATTTTATACTAGTTAGTACAATGTTTTGAAACCTTTTACATTTTTGTGGGAGAAAAAACACCTATAATGAAGAAGATAAAAAAAATTTATCGACATATGAACAGATTCGATGCTAAAATTTAAATTTAAGCTAGAAGACTTACATTTTAGGTTACCAATTCATGCCATATACGCAGAATTTCTCACACAGCTATGAACATTTTCATGCTATTCACAAAAATGTATTTAGAAAGTGAAAAATATTTTTAACGCGATTGGCAACAAAGTACAAAAACGAATTGAACACGGAATATGAAATGCTACTGCAGATAATTTTAAAAAGCTTATACGTCGATAGTTTGTGTAAAAAATTGTGAACACATATCTCAGTTACTAAGTATAATGCATGCGTAGGTGACATTTGGATCACAAAGTTATATTATCAATAAATAACATTAAAATTACACCATAAAAGTTTTTAATAAAAAATATAAAATATTTTTTTAAAATTGTCTTTACATATAATATCAAAAAAAAAATATGTTTATATACTTTAAATATTATTTTAAGATATATTCCCTTCAGCGAGGAAACATGTTACAGTTCTAAGGGGTCCAAGAGTTGAAAAAGTTTGATGATTGACCAATGTCCAGAAATGAGAAGTCTTTCATGGTCAAGATTCACTCTGCTGCTTTACCCCCCCGAAAAAGAAAAAAAAGAGCTAACATTTATTTTACCAGTTTTACGACTGTCACCCCTCCCTTAGCCCCCTGCGTGTTCCCTTTCGCTGTAGGGGAGAATTTCATTGAAAAGGTTACCCGAGAGAGAAATTTATTGCCCATCTTGGGAATCTTGAGACAAATATTTGTGCCAAAAATTTCGCAATAGCCAACGCCATCTAGATGTCATGTAAGGTGTTAAACTAATGGCCTGCCATCACCTTAAAGCCCACACCACTGATGAGTGTATGCAATTCTGCGTTTACATCGACAACGTGATTGACGGAATTGATACCTACGACTTCCATACAGAAACGAGCAAAAATCAATACTCGTTTCATGCGTATCAACTCCAGGAAGAAACTCGTACCCGTTACATCTCCCTGAAAGAGGAAGAAAGAAAGACCGATGAAGAGTGCCACGACCATCTCTTGAAGCAGTGGGGCAGACCCACAGAAAAAGAACTCGCCAAATTTGTTCCGGTGCCGAGTAAGAAGCAGAAGAATAAATTACATTCGCCGACGAAAGACGACGCATCGGCCAAGAAACCCCGAACGAGTGTTGAAAACAAATACGAAGCACTCACGTTGGAGGAACCGACAACCGCTCAGAATGACGACGAAATGGAGGAAGAAATAATCCCCGCAAGTAGGACCTCAACTCCTACTCCAAAGGTGCGTCCACCCCCACCAATCACGATCGACGGAATAGCTCAACCTGCGCAGTTCCTCAAAAGAATCCAGGACCTCACTCGCCAAAAACTAATTGGCCGTATGAAGGGAAGAAGCATGCGTGTCTACCCTGAGACCCCCGAGGCGTACAATCAAATCCGGAAACTCGTCGAAGATGAAAAATTCGAGTCTTTTACACATCAATTTCCAGAGGAAAAAATTTACAAAGTTGTAATCCGAGGCCTGCCAACCGACATGCCAGTGGAGGACATAGTCGAAGAATTACAAAGTTTGGGAATCCACCCCAAGGAATGTAAAATCCTCATCAGCAGGAAAACTGGACTTCCAATGCCTCTCTTTTCGGTTTTCTTGGAAAAAAACCCAGACAATAAATGCATCTACAACCTGAAGGAGCTGTGCTCCATGAAGATTGAAGTAGATACGATGCGAAGAAAATTCGGACCTGCGCAGTGTTATCGCTGCCAGGGTTTTTTCCACAGTTCACGATTCTGCACCAGGAACCCGAAATGCGTGAAGTGCGGGAAACCTCACCTCACAAAGGACTGCACCAAGACCAGAGAAGAGGAACCAACATGCTGCCACTGCCAGGGCAACCACCCAGCAAATTACACCGGCTGCCCTAGGAACCCTCTCAACAAGCCTCCCCCTCCCAAAGTTAACTTTTGGGAGGAACGGGCTCGGAAGAAAAAAGAAATGGCAGAAGCTTCAAAAGCGAAACAAAACCCACCTGACCAGCCTAAACGCCCACCACCTGCTCATACTGAGGAGTCATCCTCGTCACCTCAACTAAAAGACCAGCCCTCACCAAAGTTCGTCTCACCCCAAACTCGGGAGCCATCCTCGTCCACTCGGGAGATGTCCTCGTCACTTCCCAAGGATCCAAGTGCACAAGCCACTCCTCAAGACTCTCCTACGCTAATGGACACTTTTTCACAGATCAACGACCCAGAGGTCCAAGAAATGATAGACGTCGTGCAAAAATTCGTGCAAATTTCAAAACAGAACAAACCCAGAGGCCAACGCGCATTGGAACTCCTTGCTCTTCTCCGAATTAGATTTTAACTTTCCCGCCCCCAACTTGCAATAGATCCATCAAGATCGTCACTTGGAATGCTGACGGAATCCGCACAAAAATACCCGAGTTCGAAGAATTCATCCAAAGATTTGACCCAGATATCATTGCTCTCCAAGAGACTTTCCTTCAACCCTGCCATAGCTTCAATATCCCCAACTATACCATCTACAGGAACGACAGATTAACGCACAGAGGAGGAGGCACAGCGATCCTCATTAAAAGCTCAATAGCCCATCACAGCATTCATATCCACACCCACACTCTTGAGAACACCACTATAGTACTTGAAGGCAGCAACAAAATCACCATCAGTTGCATCTACAGGCCACCCAACTCACCCCACCAAGCCCTCATCCCTGATCTTCTAAAGATACTCCGAAATAGAACTCACTGTTTCATCGTGGGAGACTACAATGCAAAGCATCACTCGTGGAGCCCACACAGCAATAATAACCCCTGTGGGAGCGCACTATTCAAATTTCTGAAGAATTGCGGTTTCCTCCTCTGCAGAACCCACCACTATCCCAAAACGGGCAAACTACAAACCAGCCACCATCGACTTCGGCATCTCATGCGGCTTAGATGACGTCCTCGTCGAAACCCAGGTTGAACTATCCAGCGATCATAACCCAGTACAATTCATCTTACCGACTATCAGTGACAAACCTCATGCTCAGAACTGCACCACATTCACAAACTGGAACCTATTCCAAGACCTTTTAACCACCTCCATCCCTGGAAATCCCACGATCAATAATTCAGATGAAATCGAAGAAAGAATCTCCCAATTCACCAATAGTATCCACCTAGCCATCAACCAAAGTAGCAAGTTCAAAGTGTTCACTCACAACATCACCTTCATCCCCCTTCACGTAAGAGAAAAATTAAGGAGAAAAATAGACTGAGAAAACTTTGGCAATCCACCGGATACCCTCAATCAAGCATGAAATGAACAAGCTACAAAAACAAATAAAAAGAGACCTCAAACTAGTAAAACAAAAAGAATGGGACGACATTCTCGATGAAGCAAATTTCGACCCTCCAAAACTGCACAAGATCATCAAAAAACAAAAGGCGCAACAAATTACGTACCCACCCCTTCTGGGTTACAGAGGAATGGTTTATGATACGCTGGATAAGGCAAACCTTTTCGCAGACACTATGGAAGAGTCTTTCCAAGAAAACTCTCAACCATACAACGACGAATTCATTGAAAAGGTGGAGAGAAAAGTACGCAGGTATTTTCGAAACATCTCCTTCAGCACTCCGCCGCTCACCTCCCCGAGGAAGTCTGCAACATCATACTGGGCCTAGAAAACAGAAAAGCCGCAGGTGCGGATCAGATCAAAAACATAGCCTTGAAATCCCTCCCAATCAATGCAATTACCTTTTTAACCAAAATTTTCAACAAATGTCTAATGTACGGATACTTCCCTGACGCCTGGAAACACGCCATCATCACCCTCCTACCTAAAAAGGAAAAGATACCAAACTCGCAATTAACTATAGACCAATCAGTTTACTCTCCTCAATTGGAAAAATATATGAAAAATAATCCTCTCCAGACTGAAAGAACATGCGGACAATAACAATATCATTCCAATCTTCCAACACGGCTTCAGGGAAAACACCGCTACAAACCATCAGCTCCTGCGACTAACAAACCTGGTTGTCAGCGGCTTCAATAACCATGAAACCACCGGGGGTGCCTTCCTCGACGTCGAGAAAGCCTTCGATAGGGTGTGGCACGACGGACTTCTCCTCAAGCTAATTGAGCATATCTTCCCTCCTTACGTCATCATGATAATTAACAACTTCCTGAGAAACAGAACTTTCCAAATAAAGATCTCATCCACCCTATCGAGAACGGCTTACGCAAGTGCTGGATGCCCACAAGGTTCCTTACTATCTCCGCTTTTATATAATATCTTCACGCACGACTTCCCCACCGCACCAACAGTTCATATCTGCCTCTTCGCAGACGACGCCGCAATCATCTCTCAAGCCTGCAACCCCAACATAGTAAGAATCAACCTTCAAAAATACTTAAAAAAACTCCAGGTCTGGCTGACCAAATGGCGGATAAAAATTAATGTCAATAAAAGCCAAGCCATTATTTTCAAAAGAGGCAATTACAAAAACAGGATGCAATACCTTAAACTCTTTCGAACAAATATCCCTTGGACTACAAACGTTGAATACCTAGGTGTTACCCTAGACTACAAGCTCAACTTCAAAAACCATCTTACAAAGATTACCTGCAAATTCAAAAAAACGCTAATAATACTACTCCCACTTCTTAACAAGAACTCTAACCTCTCCCGCAATAGCAAAAGACAAATCTACTTGCAATACCTCCAACCAATATTGACCTACGCATGCCAGATCTGGGGATGTGCGGCCAAATCCAACATTAACAAACTTCAAGTCCTGCAAAACAGAGCCCTCAGAATTATTCTAAATTACCCGCGCTATATTGCGAGAAAATACCTCCACAAAGATGCAAACATTCAACCTCTGAACGAAAGAATCAGAACTCTCGCTGAAAACTTGCACAGTCAAATCAGCTCTCATCCAAATACATCAATCTCCTCTCAAGCCAACGCAATTACAACAGGATCCCTGAACCACCCAATTCACTCTACGACTCTTCAAAACATCTTCTAGTTCAACCCTTTCCCTCTTCATTCATTCTCAAGAAAAACGATTTCACTATTCCCCTCCTTCGTTGTTGAAACGAAAGCTGCGATCAATCGATGTCTCTTCGTTTCGCCCTAAACAAGTTTGAACTACTCCCCCCCCCTGCCTGCTCAAGTCAGAAGAGAAGAGAGAATTTCTCTTTCCTCCTCGGCTCATCTACGTCACAGCGCAGATCAGCTGATCTGTCACTTCCCCCTCCCTCCCGCTACGGAAGAAAGAAAAACCCTCTCCCGTTCGCGGAGGCTGCTACGTCATGACGCAGTTTACCTGCTTTTCTCCACTCCTACCCCCACCCTCCCGATAGTGTTCGATGACTCGTCGTTTCTTGCTCTTTCCCCTCATCCTACTCACACAGAGAAAAAGCACGATTTCCCGTGCTGGTGCTCTAAAAAAAGAATATGTTCCCCGCGAACATAACATCAAATGTACGCAGATTTAAATATTTAGGTTTAAAGAAAAAAATTTTAAAGGTTAAAACATATGATCATTCAAAGTTATTTCTCATTATTATTAATACTATTTTTTTGTAATAAATTAGATCTAATGCAGAACTAAGGTTACTACATTACTATGAATCTTTAATTAAGAAAGGAACTGCAAAACACACAAATCAATCTTTGTCGTTGTCTAGCGACACCTGGTGGAGAGTTGCACGAGCTACTGGAAAACAGATACTTTTTAATAGCGCTTTTTACATTGAAATTTTGTTCGTAAGCCATCAATTTATCCCAGCAGATAAATCTCTGTAATTGAACATACTGAAAAGAGTCGGTATTTAAGAAAGGTGGGGAATGCTATCTAGCTCCGAAAAGATGCGACGGAAACTTTGTAAGTTTCCACAAGCATAACTCCTCTCTCTTTCAATAGTGATATATCAAATATCCATTCTTTTGTAGGTTTTTAAAAAAAAAAAAAAAAAGACTCAAGTTCTCTATCAAAAACATTGGAAGACTTCAGCAGCCCAGAGTCCAACATGAAACTTCATTTTTCATGTCTTGTGTGTTATAAATGTCTTATATTACTTATGTTTGCGAAGAATCCATCTGTACGTTAAAAATTATTTTCTAACATCAAGTCCATCAATTCCATTAGCCAGTTTGCATCAAGTTTATGCGGAAATTTCTTACGCTCTACTTATTGAATCGAGCTCATTTTAAGGAAGATGCATGTTTAAGTAAAAATAAAACATACAAACACGTATGACTGTTCTTGGAAATTTAAGGTGTTAATCTCATTTATAGGTGGCGCTGACACAGTGACCCAAACAAATTTTTACACTCACATGTGTGTTTGTGTATACCAAACCAGACCAAATCTTTCAGACAGTTATTAAAAATTTAATGCAACAACTAAACTACTACAAGCTGGTTTTTTACAATTTTTTAATTGATAACTGAGATTTAAAATTTTTAAATCAATTTTTAAAAATCAACCATTTGCTTCATTCAATACAGATACTTTTTGGAACAACTTTAAAGTAATTAGTCTTAAAATATTAATAAGTCTTAAAAGTAATTAGTTAAAAAAATGCTTCTTCACAAAGTTGCAATTAAAGCTTCTAACTTGCTTAAAAACTAAATAAATTATCATTTGTAACAGTTCATAGCATAAAATTCGATATCTTTTTCTTTTTAAACATTGTATAATTAGTGTTCATATAAAATTTTAAATTTCTTGCATTTGTATTTTCATGAAAGAAAATATCCAATGCAAATGCTTCAATAAAATGTACTAATGCTTGCAATAAATCCATAATTTTCAACAATCCTAGTTAGTGTAAAAAAGTTGAAGACATTCATCTTTCTTATAAATACGAAATAATAGGAAGAATAATGCTGGAGAGTAGATACTGCAAAATTCTAATGGAGATGTACTCCTGCAGAAAATTTACATTTGAAAAAATATATTTTTGAGTGAGTAGGAAATTAGAGTAGAATATACATATTTTTGGAGAGGATTTACTTATGATATAAAATTAGATTTTTATGTACATTTTTGTTTAAAAAATATGGTTTGTTATTTTAAAGTATTTATTTTGAAATTTTAGGAGGTAAATTATTAGCCTACAAATGAATAAAGAAGTTAAAGGCAACATTTTTTTCCCCAAAAAAGCAATTCAGTATATAAAGCAAGTTATCCAATTTTAAAATGTAATCTGCAATCTTTTTATATAACTTCCTTCAATACTAGTCTAAAATGTTTATTGAAGATGTAAGAAATAAGAACATTTCTCTAGGAAAGTAGGTTGCATAAGATTCTAATGATGTATTTCTAGAAATTTACATAAAACTATGTTTGAGAATTTTTTTTTTATGTACATTCTGTTTTCTTGAGTTGTACTTATAAAACATGTTTTTTACAAAACGTTTTGTGTTCTTATACGAAATTAAAAAGATTAAATCCTTGTAAATGTATTTTTGGAATTTCATGAGATGAATTACTTGTCTTCAAATAAATAAATAAATTAAGGATATCAAATTTCTGAGACTTTTTTCTTCCCTAAGTACAATGAAAAGTAACCAAGATTAGTATCTAAAGTAACTATTTCAAGTGAAAAATCATTGATACTTTTCTCAATTTCATTCAGTAAAAAAAAAAAAAAAAAAAAAAAATGAAAAAAATATTTGGTTTATTAATAATTTGTTCAATCGGCTTAACACAAAACTGAGGTATTTAAAAGAAACCAAATTATCGATGTTTGATTAGAAAATTTGGCAATCTGTGATTTCAGTACCTGAGAAAATACTATATTAACTGATATAGAGCAGTGGTCTTCACAAAATTTCAACTCACAAAACGCCTAGAACTTGAAGGTGCTTTCCTGGAACCATTAGAACTAGAAAGTGTTTTTGTTGAACCCCATTCCACATATACATACTTCGAAGAATGTATCCCAAAAATAATATTTAAAGTAAATCAACATGTTATAGGTACTCAATGCTAAGGGAATTAAAAGAAAGTCTAATCTAATTTTTTATTAATATAGTTTACTCATTGATAATATTAATTTGCGATTCAAGTATCACGTACCCATGCATTATATTTAGTAACTGGGATATATGCTAATGTTTTTTTTACACAAACTTTCGAAGTTTGGGTCTATTGAGATTAAAAGCAATCGCATTAAATGTATGTGTTCCGAATTTCATTTGTTTTTGTAGCCACTTCTTACGTTGAGAAATATGTTTCACTTGAACATGTAAATGAACATTGAAAACTTGAACAATAAACATTAAAATGTTTATTGCTGTGTGAGAAATCCTGTGTATTTTGCAACCTAAAATTTAACAGCTGTTCTTAGATTTTAACATCAACTCTGTGGATAATTTGTTCCTTTTCCCTCATTATAGTGCCACGGTAGCCTAGTGGTCATGGCTGGCATGTCACGAGTTCAAGCCAAGTACCCACCGTGTAGGGGTACGATGCACTTTAAAAAGTCCTCCCATTGGTGTGGTAGTTAGGAGAGGAGAGTTCCAGCTCAGGTGTCGTCCTTGACCATATTTCAAAAAATTACGAGGACTGTCGCCAAAAGCCCTCATGTAGCTGAGCATTAATATTCGCTCACTCCACCTTTATAGGTGTTGTTTTCCACAAATGTAAAAAGGTGCATTTTTCATTAGAAAATATTTTGTTTTGCAAGACATTGTGCTGATTAATGAGTATAAAATTCTTGTGAACCCGAGATAGTAAACAGAATATTCACAATTTAGTAGGAAGTATATATAAATATGAAACACATTTTATTCTTTTATTATAATAAAAGTTTTAAAAGTGTTGCAAAATAAAGTCATTATATATGAGTAAAATTTTTAGTTTTAATGAATAGGATGAGCTTTAGATACTGGTAACTGTACAAACTTCATACAGAACATGAATCCATTTTGCATACATATTTGTTTCTTCTCGATTTCTTTGACTGTGCCGGCGGATCCCCATATTTGTGATCCGTATGACATGACCGGTCGGATTATTGATTTATAGAGCAAAACCTTACGCCGGATCGCAAGTTTACTCCTTCGGGAGATAAGCCGTTTAAGAACGGCATGAACAGCCTGCGCTTTTTTGCGAGTCTGTTCTATGTGGTGGGCAAAAGTTAATTTTGCGTCTAAAAATAACCCTAGGTACTTTGCAACACGTACCCAGGGGACGGGTTGGCCAAAATTTTGGACGGGGGATAAACCGACTGGCAGTCGTGGTCTACTCGTAAACATGAGGCACAAGCACTTTTACTGGCGTTAACTTTAACTTTCCGGCCGGAGCAGATGCATTATGCGCCCGGTGGCCGGTCGCGTTTTTTCAGCGCCAACTTGGGTGGGCGATTGCGGGTACGTTGTGGCGGTTGTCCGCCTCGACGAAGCGGGTTTAGTTTTCCGTACTTCTGGCAACCCTTCTGCGTCATCAGCTCGCTTTTCAGCCTCAGTTTCCTTATTTTGGACTATTACGTTCAGCTAAGCGAGACGATGCAACTATGAACTCGATAACGGAACTTCCGCCGCTTATCGCTCAGAGCCTTACCATGGACACCGATCCGCCCCTCACCGACGCGGACATCTGTGCGAGAATGAGAGAACTACGACAGGATGTTCTCCTCCAAGGCGGATCCGTCCGCTACCTCGAATACAACCTTGGCCTAGCCCAGACCGGAGAAGTCCTCCAACCCAAGGAGCAGATAGACAAACTCGCAGCGAACCTGCAAGAAATGAAGGAGCTCTTGGAGCGCAAAAAGGGTGAGTTGGCATCATTCAGTGTTTGCCCTGTCCCCAGTTGCCAGTTGCACGCCGCCGTAACTTCTCCTGAGAAAAGTAAATCTATTGAAAATCTCATTAACGATTTCTACACTAATGAAATCCCTCTTATACCTTCCGACCTCGCTAGCAATAGCGGCGAGCAGAAACCCCTTGTAAAAAGTAAAATTAAAGAAAAACCAAAGTCAATTGATAAAACCTTAAAAAACGATAAAAATAAAATAACAGAAAAGGCTAAAACTACTAAGCAAACCGAAGATCCCCATAAGCTGAAAAAAGCCCGCCCTGACGGTTTCTCCTCCCCCACTAAGCATGTTAAGAAGCAAAAAATGCTTCAGAACTACTCTATCGGCGCCAGTCGCTACCAGTAACAAATTTGAACCCCTTGCCGGACCTAGTACCTTGCCAGAGAAGGAAATTGCAGCGATGTCAGTTACCAAACCGAACATCCCCCCTATCAACTTAAAATTCACAGAAAACTATAACCTCCTACTTCAGGAAATTTCAAGGAAATACCCCAAGTCAAAGTCGAAGCTGTCTGGGAAATTTTTCAAAATTTTCGCGGCCTCAATTGACGACCACCGTGCTATCACCACTCTCCTCACCGAAAAAGGCGAACAATATTTTGCACTAAACCCGGTTTTGAATAAACCACAAAAAGTAGTCATTAAAGGCTTGCCAATAAACACCGACATTGAAGAAATCCGACAAGACCTAACATCCCGCGGCTTTAAAGTCATTAAAGTCGCACAATTTAATAAATCAAAATCAAAAATGAAACTCCCCATTTTTATGGTGGAAATCGAAAAATCCCCGGATTCCCCAGACATCTTCAAGCTTGAGACTTGTTGCTACCTCACAATCAAAGTTGATACATATAACCGCAGACCAGGAGCAGTGCAGTGCTATAACTGCAACCTCTTTCACCATTCCTCAGCAAACTGCCACATTAAAACCCGCTGCCTTAAGTGCGGCGAAGCTCATAGAACGGGCGACTGCCCCATAACCGACAAACTAGAAAATCCCACCTGCATCAATTGCAATCAAAAATGTCACATGGCTAACTCATATCGCTGCCCCAATTTCCCCAAGATCAAACCAAAAAAAAGGAACCCCCTCCGAAAATAGAAACCCCAGTCAAAGAAGCAATCAAAACCCAAAAATCTATTTTCGTTAAAGAAAACCTTTCATTCGCAAATGCACTTAAAGGTGAACACCAGATGTCACCACGATCAGACGCTCCCTCCTCGGCAAGCTCTGAGCCCGAAACATCCCAAACCCCCGCGAGAAAACCCCACCACTACTGACGGAAATAACACCCACAACCATGAAGGCGAAACTTTCGGCTTCATGGATGCAATTATTGAACTCAAAAAATTCTTCACTGACTACCCATCTCTTTTAGAGTTGGGTCGTCAGCTCAAATACGCCAAAGGAACTGCACGAATTGATGTCTTCTACAGGCATCTCATCAACATGAAATAGTAACTTTCGGGCTCGGATCTTATTCGACTCTCAGCATTTATTCTCTTCACATTAATACCATCCACTGGCAACTCTATTTTACCTCTAATCTCACGGCCGAGTGCACTAAGCGCTCGCCGTACTTAAAGTTAAAAATGGTCGCTGGTCGTCGCTGGGAAAATGGAACGCGAAACGTTCCTCCATCCCATATCTAATTTTGTGAATGTGGCCTGATGTGGGAGGGCCTTGATTGGTGTGAGAGTCCTGATTAGTTGGTTGGAAGTGGCAGGGAGGCGTGGTTACTGGAACGGTCTTGGCGGCAAAATTCACACAGAGTCTTAGGAAAGTTCACTTCAGTTGGTCAAGTGAAATTAGATGAGTAGGCACTCTATTGGTTGCACTTGGAAAATGGAACATATCAATGGGGAGGGTCTAGAAAAACTAGCCTGTGTGGGTTTAAGAATTAAGTAAAAAATTAAGAAAAGAAAAACAAATTAAATGAAGAAAAATTTAGCAAAAAATTGTCACTCGCCACTCGGAGAGTGACTAAATTGATTGTTAAGGGGGGTTATATGAGTCTAGGAGAATCCTCCTAGGTCTTTTTATATCTGGCATAGGAATATAATTATTTAAATTTTGTACATTGATATTATCAATGTTGGGAAGATTATTGAAAAAATTTATGGCCAGTTTTTGAATATAATTTTTAAGTGGGAGTACTTTGATGTCCTTATAGATGTAAGAATTTTTAGTATATCGATCTGCTTTTACAATATTGCGAATAATCGAGTTCTGAGCCACCTCGATAATTTTAATGTTAGAGTCTGCAGCATAGCCCCACACAGGCGATCCATAAGTTAGAATTGGGCGCAAAACGGCAGTGTAGAGAAGTATCTTGTTATACATATTTAATTCAGAATTCCAGCCAATTAGGGGGTAAAGTGCTCTAAGAGCTTTCCGGAATTTGTCGCGTTTATGAGTCAAATGTTGTTTCCAAGTGAGTTTTTTATCAAGAATGAGTCCGAGGTATTTTGTACTCTGAGACCATTGTAGTTGTGTGGAATAGAGCGTGGGTGGTGTTGGTTGTGTTTTCCTTCTAGTGAAAAGTACAGCAACTGTTTTGTCAACGTTAATTTTAATTTTCCAGGTGTCAAAGAAATTTTGTAATAGATATAGGTGATTATTAAGTGCCAGGGTTATTGTGTTGTGATTTTTATAGGTTGCGAGTGTGACAGTGTCATCCGCGTAAATATTTGTGCTGGTTTGAGGGTGAGTAGGCATGTCATTGATATAAATATTAAATAGAAGGGGGCCAAGCAAACTGCCCTGAGGTACACCATAGTTGATGTTAAAGGTGTTAGAGAGAGAGAGTCATTTACGCGTACTTGAAAGGTCCTGTTGACTAAGTAAGAATTAATTATGTGAGTGAGAGCGGGAGGAAAATTATTAGTAATTAATTTATAGACGAGTCCACTAACCCAGACCCTGTCGAAAGCTTTTTGGATATCCAGAAAGACAGCTCCAGTGGATCTGCCTCTCTGAAATCCAGCAGTGATTTTTCGGTGAGTCCGAGTAGTGGATGATAGGTTGAAAGATTTCTGGTGAAGCCATATTGATTCGGATTTATGAAATTATTGTCGTTAGTAAAAGATTTGAGCCTGTTTAAAATAACATATTCAGTAATTTTGCTAAGAACACTTAAGAGAGAGATTGGACGATAGCTAGATGGGTTATGTGCGTTTTTATCCGGTTTTTTAATAGGGAAAACAATTGCGTTTTCCAATTGTTAGAAAAATGCCTGAGAAAAAGAATCTTGTTAATTAAGTAGGTGAGAATGAGAAGAGTTTTAGTATTAAAATTTTTGACCATTTTGTTAGTGATTTGATCTGATCCTGGGGCTTTATTATTTTTAAGACGTCGAATGTAATCGCAAATTTCAGTTGGATCAGTAGGGGTGAGAGGGAGAGTCGGGGGAGAGGAGAAGAAGTTTTCGAGAGTTTTAGTAATTTCCTTATCAATTGGATGGCTTCCGTTTCCAGGTCTTTTATTTTCAGCAAAGTTATCTTTTAATGTTATTGCAAGAATGTTAGCTTTCTGATCGTCGCTATTTGCTACGCCAGAGGAAGTAGAAAGAGAAGGAATGTTAGGTCGGTTTTTACGGAATAATTTTTGACAATGCCAGAGACTATTATCGCGAGCATTTAGAGATTCTAATTTATTTTGCCATGTTTGTTGTTTGTGTTTTTTGAGTTCTTTTTTAAGTTTCTCTTGTAATCTGTAATATTGTGTTTTGTGCGCGGGATTTAAAGTGTTGTGATAAAGTTTTTTCGCTCTATTCTTATCGCGAATGAGTTCATGAATGTGATTTGGAGTGTAGGGATGGATCTTGTTTTCGATTGGTTGAGAGGAGTGATGATGGGCGGAGCGAACGGCGGAGGTGAAAAATTGAATTTTTCTTCCAGCACATGGGGGTTGTTAATACCTGCGTATTCTTCTAGGCGTACCGTATTATTTAAATTATTTTTAAAGGAAGACCAACAGGTGGTAATTGCCCGATGGTTGTCATGATGGATTGGGGGAAGGAAAGAAAAATTTAGCATTACTGGGTTATGATCTGAAGAGAGTTCTGCTAACGAATTTATGGTGAAGGGGAAATGAAAATTATTTATTAATGCGAAGTCGAGAACATTAGCAGAATTGTGCCCGAACCTGGTTGGGGTGTCAGGATGTGCAATAGAGAGGTCATGGTTGTCTATGAAGTTTTTAATCTGCAACCTCTAACAGAGTTATTTGGACAATTCCACATGTTGTGTGTGGCGTTAAAATCGCCAAAAATCACACAATTTCCGTTGGCCTGTAAAAAATATTCTAGATCTTGCGTAAAAAGTCGGTCGTCTGAACTAGGGGGAATATAAACAGTAATAATTGCTATAGGATTTAAGTTTTTAGGGGTGATGATAACGGTAGTTGCTTCGATGTGCTGGAGGTGGGTGGTGGGGACGTTATAATGATAAATATTTCTTTTAACTAAAATAAGAGTACCTCCTCTCGCTCGTCCTTCGCCGATGAAGTCATTGCGATAACAAATGTAATTAGGAATGTTGAGTGTGTGTGAGGGTCTCAGATGTGTTTCCTGAAGGAGAATTAGATCGGGGGAGTACGTCTCTACAAAAAGTTTAAACTCAGAGATTTTATTTAAAATGCCGTTTGCGTTCCAAGAGCAAAGTTTCAAGCCAATCTGGGTGTGACTATTCATCATCATTGCTATGAAGAATAGCCTCTACAAGGGCGTACAATTTTTTCTCTTTATTAGAGAGATTTCTTTTCGGAGGGGGAGTATTAAAGTCAAGAGCAGCAATCTGCTGTGTTAGTATAGCTAGAGTATTCATGGTTTGTTGAAGGGTTTGGATTATGGCAAATTGAGGGGTGTTTTCCGTAAGATTGTTGTTTTGCGGGATAGTGGGGATTTTTACATTACGATTGGCTTGAGCTTGCTGGGGTATCGCAGGAACTTCATTGCTTCGTGGTGCCATCTGTTGTGTGTTTTTGTTGTTAATTTGTGTTCTAGTGTTAGTTGCTTGGGCGTATGTAAGATTAGGTCTTACAATGCTATCTACTACTGTGGAGTAATTGTTTTTAAGTGTTTTTCCTTTACGAGGCTTGGGGGCATTCTTTTGTTTGATGAGCTTGTCCGCATTTAATACATCGGGGATTCATGTGGCAGTTTTGCGCAGTGTGGTTGAAGCGGTTACATGAGTAACATTGTGTTACTCCTTTTCCTTCGTATCCTTCGACGCGGATAGATAAGTAGCTGAGGTATTTGAGATCGAAAATTTTTGTGTTGTTAATGTTGCGGGGGAGTGTAACCATAAAAACGGGGAGCTTTTGTTTAGTTATTCTACCAATGAGTTGGGTAACTTTACAGTCGTGGAATCCTTGTTCGAAGAATTTATTTCGCTTCAATGTTACTTTTCAGCACCGCCTCAGTTCAGTTCTGTAAAAATTAATTTATTTCGCTCGCTTTTTGACTCTCAACTCAAATTCTGTAACGGAGAATTTATTTCGCTCTTAAACCTTTCTTGAAATGAATTTACTTTTCATATAATTAAATAATTAAACTTTTTATATTTTTTTTTTTACAATTTAATTTACTTTTCATATAATTAAATAATTAAACTTTTTATATTTTTTTTATTTACAATTTAATTTACTTTTCATATAATTAAATAATTAAACTTTTTATATTTTTTTATTTACAATTTAATTTACTTTTCATATAATTAAATAATTAAACTTTTTATATTTTTTTTATTTACAATTTAATTTATTTTTTATATTTTTTTTTATTTTTTTAATTTAATTTATTTTTTTATATTTTTTTATTTTTTCAAATTAATTTATTTTTTATATTTTTTATATTTTTTTTTATTTTTCGGTAAACTCCTAGGAGAGCCCCCACCCTTGGCGCCAAACCGGAAAAAGCGCCAAGCGAAAACGAAATGGCGCCAAGCAAACCCGACAACGGTGACAAGTAAATATAGCAGTATAAGATGGATGCGCAATGAAAATACATGTAAACAATACAGAAATTTAACATTTAAGATAAAAAATATAACAACAGCACTTACTTTCTTATTGTTGATCCTTCCCAAGTGGAGGGTAAAGTGTAACAACTGCTTTTAAAAAATTCTGGAAAGTCTCGTCGCTGAGTGAGTGATCGCGCGCGCGCAAGACGCCATAAATACTCAGCGAGGTAATGGTCAAACATGCCTTCTGCGTGGCTGGTGTGATTACGGAGAAAACGTTTTATTGCCGATTAACTTACTATTGGAAAACCACGAATTCTTTCTTATACTTCTGCAAACATCATGCGTATTCACACCTTTTTTTCGACATCTCCATTCAAATCCATCCAAAACAACACTCTTTCGTTCATTTAATCCCATTTGCTCATTACATTTAGGACATTCATAACTTGAAGCAATTAATCCTTCTTTCATACACCATTCAATCAATTCTTTCTTGCTTCTAGCATTCAATAACGTAAAAAATTCTAACATGTATTCACTTACAAGCGCAGCCATACTTTCAACCCGGTGCCCACAACAACAAAATTAAATTTGAAATGGGCGCCCACAAATGACGAAAATTCTAGAAAAAGTTAGGGTTGCCATATGTTGTATTTAAAAGCAAGGTTACCATGACGGCGCAATTATCGCCAACCAAAGTAATTCGCGCCAAGGGTGGGGGCTCTCCTAGAGTGAACCATTTTTTCAAATTAATTTATTTTTTATATTTTTTTTATTTACAAATTAATTTATTTTTTATTTTAGAGATACTAGATAGATAGTTTCGTGCCTCCATCTGGTGGCCGAAAAGGAAAGCTGAAGCGTGAACGCCGCACAATTGAATCCGAGGTGAACATTGCTTCGGAAATACGTTATTTCCGCGACTCTCGGCACGGAGCTAGGAATTACTAATTAAAATGAGAGATTTATCTTTAAGTAGGAAGTTTAAGTTAAATAATAAGTTATTTAAAATTTAAAATAAGTTCCCAATGATCAATAAGCTAACTTTAAACCCTAAGCCTTTTGGCTTGGGGGAAATTTATAAATTCGTGATCAAGAAGTGCTCTGGGGTGCTTTTGAGACGATGGCATTGCGGGATCGTATGCAGGCTGGTTACTAATTAATTCATTGGGAACAGAAGGAAGTTTATCAAAGAACCTTTTAGAAAGGTCCTTTATATGAGGTAAAAATGGTTTAATTTTTAAATCACGATAAATGACTTCATTGCGTACGAACCAGGGAGCATTAACAATCTGCCTCAAAAGTGAGTTTGTCAGCGTGTGTAGCTTCTTTAAATGGCACATGCCAGCGGATCCCCAGATTTGTGATCCGTATGATATGACCGGTCGGATTATTGATTTGTAGAGCAAAACCTTATGCCGGATCGCAAGTTTACTCCTACGGGAGATAAGCCGTTTAAGAACGGCATGAACAGCCTGCGCTTTTTGCGAGTCTGTTCTATGTGGTGGGCAAAAGTTAATTTTGCGTCTAAAAATAACCCTAGGTACTTTGCAACACGTACCCAGGGGACGGTTGGCTAAAAATTTGGACGGGAGTTAAACCGACTGGAAGTCGGGGTCTACTCGTAAACATGAGGCAAGCACTTTTTGAGGCGTTGACCTTTACTTTCCAGTCCGTGAGCCAGAGTTCGAGCAAGGATATATAGTGTTGCAGATTAGAGATCACAACGGAAAATCTCTTATTCTGCGTGATAATTGCAGTATCATCGGCAAACATTGCTAAATGCGATAGATCAGTTTGCGGCATATCATTTACGTACAGAGTGAATAACAGAGGCGAATTTAGACTTCCTTGCGGAAGGCCGCTTCTGATTGGTCGAGGCGAGGAGAGCGTTTTATCAACTCTCACTCGGAATGAACGATCGGAGAGAAAACTGTGAAAACTGTTTTTCCAAAGTCCTGAGCTCACAAACCAACTGGATTTCGCCTCCTTCACTGCAGACGACATGCGCCTTCACGCCATTGGTCCCTCCTCCTAGTGGCCACATCCTCTCCACCCAAACCAAGCAAACAACGCCATTCACATATACTTATACCAAAACCAAATGGAACATTTCGCCTCTGTATTGATTACAGGAAATTGAATGAAATTACAGTCGCAGATACCTATCCTCTTCCTAGAATGGATAACTTGTTACATCAAGCAAAACTCACTCCTTTCATGTCTACACTTGATCTGCGAGCAGGATACCATCAAGTTAAAGTGCATGTTGAAGATCAAGACAAGAGAGCATTTGTATGTCCTTTTGGCACTTACCGTTTCTTACGAATGCCATATGGTTTGCGCAACGCACCTGCTACGTTTCAAAGACAAATGAACCGTTTTTGTAATGGTCTGGAAGACATTCTAGCACTACCTTATCTCGATGATATAATTTTTTTGTCAGAAACTTTTGAAAAACACATGTTTGATCTTAAAACTATTTTTGAAAAACTTTTACATTTCAAACTTAAAGCAAAAAGAGAAAAATGCCATTTTGCCTCTTCTCGAGTTAAATATCTTGGATTTTAGATTACACAAAAAGGAATAGAAGTTGATCCAGAAAAAGTTGCGTCTATACTGGATATTCCACCCCCTAAAAACGTCAAAGAACTACAATCTTTTCTGCAAACTTGTTCGTGGTTTCGAAGATATATTCAAGATTTTGCGAAGATTTAACGTCCACTAAGTTATCTTACAAAGAAGAAAGTCAAGTGGCAGTGGGGATTTGACCAACAAAATGCATTTCAAACCCTTAAAAACAGTCTTACAACACCTCCTGTGTTAAAGCAAGCAGATGGTACTAAGTCATATATTATTCGAACAGATGCTAGCAATTATGCCCTTGGAGCAGTTTTACTTCAAGGAGAAGGATCTGATGAACATCCTATAGAATACGCTAGTCGACTGCTAACCCCAGCAGAACGCAATTATTCCACCACAGAGAGGGAGGCCCTTGCTGTGGTATGGGTTTTGAAGAAATTTCGTGGTTATATTGAAGGAACAGAAATAACCGTGGCATCCGACCACCAACCTCTGAAATGGCTTCTAAACATCAAATCTCCAACCGGACGACTTGCAAGATGGGCACTTGAAATCCAGTCTTTCAACTTGAAAGTACAGTATATTCCTGGTAAAGCAAATGTCGTTGCAGACATGTTATCTCGCCCAGTTACTCAAGAAGAAGAATCCTTTTGCGAAGAAAATAATATCACGATAGCTGATATGCCTACACGAAGTTGTAAGGACATGCGTGAGGCGCAGCTTAAAGATGATAATTTAAAGAAAATCATCGACAGTTTTGAATCCCCTCTAAAAACTGAAGAATATGCAAACTGGACTGAACGTGGATTTTTGATGAATCAAGGTGTTTTGTATCGTTATGTTCCTGATGCTGATTCTGCAGAAGCTCAGTTAGTCATTCCAACTGCTGAACGTGAATTGATCATGGAAAGACATCATAATGATCCGATGGCTGGACATTATGGAGAAGAGGGAACATTCCAGAAAATCGCCAGACGATATTCTTGGACAGGCATGAGAAAGTACATATCCGATTATATTAAGAAATGTCCAGAATGTGCTCGTTTTAAGGCTACAAACCAAAAACCTGCCGGTTTGCTTAGAACTCCAGTCTATTCACAGAGATTTGAAGTCATTGCTATTGATTTATTTGGGCCATTGCCTCAAACTGACACAGGTAAACAATGGATATTCATTGTCGAGGATTGTGCCACGAAGTGGGTTGAGTTATTTGCTCTTTCTCAAGCCAGTGCTCGTCAATGTGCAACAACTCTGATAGAAGAAGTTTTCATGCGTCATGGCATACCAAGACGAATTATCAGTGACAATGGAACGCAGTTTGTCAGTGCTGTTCTACAACAGATTTGCTTTACTTTAAATATAAGTCAAAACTTAATACCAGTTTATTCACCACAATCTAATCCAGTAGAGCGAAAAAACCGAGACCTTAAACCCCGACTTGCAATACTTGTTGGAGACGATCATTCTAGTTGGTATTCCAAACTCCCAGTCATACGTTTTGCCATGAATACAACTGTCTGTGATACTACAGGTCACACTCCTGCTTACCTACTATTCGGGAGAGAGCTACGAACTGTAGACGATGTGGTGCAAGATTTCAAAAGCGTCGTTCACAATGACAATTTTGTTGCCAAAATAACACCTTATTTAAAACGATTTGCAACTATTACTGAAGACATACGAGAAAGAATAAAAACAAAGCAAGATCAACGAAAAAAGCAATATGATAAAAATCGCCGTCCAGTCTATTATTCTCCTGGAGATAAAGTTTGGGTTACTTTACATCCCATCAGTAGTGCAAAGAACAAGAAAACTTCCAAGTTCATGCCAAAGCGTGACGGTCCATATCTAATTCTCACCCAAAAGTCACCGACTTCTTATGTTATCGCAAGTCTTGCCAATCCATCTGAACCGATTGCTACTTACCATACTTCTGCTTTAACACCTGTTAAAGACACAAACACTTCTCCGGTAGCTCCACTTCGGAAATGAGGCCGACCACGAAAAGTTACATCCACATCACAAAATAAACATGTTCCAAGCCCGTCGACTGCTACAACAGCAGTTTCCAACAGAAACATCCATCCCTCAACAAGAGCTACTACTACAACAGCTAATTATGTCTCCTCGCCGGGACGTCGTCGGATCCATAGGGGAGATTGTAACCCCCGTAGTTTAAACTCTTCTCATATGGACAGTAGAAAGACTATCGCGCCCTCTAGCGGCTAGAATAATCTTCAGTAATGGCCATGCTTCGGAACTGTAAGGACTACGAGCATGCGCTCCCCCGATCCCTTTCAATTCTATTGTAACTGTTAGTTCTCTAGTTATGTATGTAAATGTTTGTTTTGTCTAATAAACGTGTTTAATTAACTAGTGGACTTAATTAAGAACCCCTTCCCCACGTGTCCCTTTATTACATTGGGTCACACCCCTTATAGTTTTTAAATAAATAATTAGCATTAATTAATAAAATTAATCATTAATAGCAAGTAATTAATTAAATTTTACGTATTATATACTTAGAATTATAATCAATCGGAAAAAAAAATCAAAGGCTTTGGGGGGTCCGGAACCCCCCCTAGTGTGCGCCACTGGTATCAATACTTCTACATGACGGCTAATGACTAGATGATAAATATAGAATATTCTTATATATATTTTTTTTTTTTGGAATCTATTTCCAACTATAATCAAATTTAGTTTCTATACCGGTTGAGAAAACTCTCTACCAAATTTTCAATAAATATAGTTCCACCTTTAGAATTAGATTCAGTAATTAATTTTTAAACTTTTTTTTTTTCATAATTACACGATACATCTTTTTTTTTAATATTTTCTGACACAAATACAAAATTAATCATTAATTAAGAAAATTTTTTTTTCAAAAATGTAATAGTCTTTGACTATTTTGTTCTATACATTTCTTTAACCAAACTGTCCAATTAAATTCTAAAAAAAATAGTGTAATTGTGTAAAAAAAATTTCTGATATAAAATCTGAATCCCGACGTAACAACTCAACATTAGAATCCTGTGTTAAATTGAATATAACAAACTATACCCCTGATATTGCGTCATTAAATATAGCTTTACAAGGGCAAAATTCTCATTAAAATCTTAATTATTTATTTATTTATATTGAAGGAATGTTTATATTTTATGTTGTTTATTTCTTATTTAATTCATACTACTAGTTCACTCTTTTTCAATCGTTAATAAAATACTTTCTATTCATCCATTCAAGTTCAAATACATCTTTATAAACTAGCAGTGAATAACGCTTGATGTTAATACCATTGTTTTTTTTTAAATATTAATTCATTCATTAAATTTAAAAAATGAATAAAAAGTAACAAAAATAATAGTTCAACAGCATATATAGAAAGGAAAATCGTTCGTTGTGTCCCTGTTGAGCAATGAGTAGAGCGTTGGACTTTTAATCCAAAGGTTGTGGGTTCGAATCCCGCCTGAGATGGCCTAATTTCTGAGAATGTGATTTCTTTTTTACAATTCTATTTTATAGGAATAATTAAATTCAATAAATGAATAAATAGTAGAAGCAAAAAAAAAGTCTAACACAATATATAAAAATGAAAAATTGCAAGGGAAATCGCTTTCTAGTTTGTCACTTAATATTGTCTGTCCTATGTATATACATTATTGGGGAAGTGGTCCCTATGTGTTTTTCTCTCAGGAAACCAGACGAGGATGTTGACACAACTCTTTTATTTTCATACTCGGTTGCTCAGGCAGTATGTCGGAACGCTTGCGATGGGCACCGTAATTCCGCGCTCTCGCTCGTCTGATCTCCCACACACACTCTGAAACTCTTAATTCGCGTTTCCCTTAATACACTTAATCACCGCCGCGCGGCGCCCACTGCGCATGCTCGAACATACATATTTATGTTAATTGTAACTATTTAATAAAAAGTAACTAAAATAAAAAAATTTCTTTGTTGACCTAAGAAGGAATTAAATATCCTCCAAAGTATAATTTTTGAACACATATCCTCATTGGAAAACATTTTTCTTTTAATTAATCTATAAGAAATGTGCATTTTTTTTATTGAGGAGTTAGAACAAAATAATAAGTTATTATGAAATAATGCTGCTTTCTCTGTTGTTACTAATGCCACCTATATGACGATGTCAGATTGAGGCCTAAGAAATGCATCCCTGCAAAGGGCTACAAGTGTGTCTGTCGTTAGCCGTAGCTTTGAGCACCATTCAGTTAACAGTACGTTTTGGCTCGGTTTCACCCCAATTTTGAGGGAGAAAATCTCATGGGTGATCAGGGGCCTCCCAGCTCTTGGCTGCTCTCTTTTAAAATATTTAATTACATGTGGGGGAGATAAGCAATGCATATTAGAAATATTTATGATATTGTTCCCGTTTCTACATCACCATGAGGTAGGAATCTCGATGCGTTTTTTTATAGAGGTATCGCCAGGAGCCTTAATTCTCTTCATCAGCAGAAAATTAACTTTAATTTAAATTCAGTCTTTCAATAATAAGTTATTAGAAATATCTTGGAAACGTTAGGATGAATAACAGACTTTATATAGTAAAAATTTCAAAACAAAGTAAGAAAGAAATAGTTCTTTACATATTATGTAATGAAGAAAAAGCCTTTTGACTAAAATAACACTCATTAGGCCCAGGTGTGTAAGTACTTTTTATGAATTGTTTTGTTTAAATAGAAACACATTCATCTAGATGGAAATATAGAAAAATCCATTGCAATATATATTACAAATTAAGCTAGTTTTTTATTACTATCAACTGATTTTATACTCTCCTATCACCAAAGAAAACAAATATTATAGTTTTTAAGTTAATGTTTTTATAATCAAAAATTAAAATACTTAAAAATTTCAGTCCTTAGAAGAATGTAAAAACAACTAAAACAGTAGAACCATAATCCAATATACAGCATTTTATTTTCAATGCCTCTTTTTTTTTCAATGATTCACTGTAAACAAGAAAAATAAAACAAACCAAAATCATATTTTTGAAATATTTATTCTGGAAATTGGACATATACATATCATACATTCAAAAAATAAACAAAAATATAAGTGAGATTTTTGAAACAACATACCTTCATCCATAAGTTATTTTTTATAAACACTATACAATCAATACTATAGTCAACTCCATTGTTTTAATGTAATATATATTGAATTATTTGCTTACTAATAGAAATGAAATTAATGCAAATTAAGAATAAAGCATTCATCATCTAAAAACACGATAACAGGTTTAAAAAGTATGATTTTCTAAATATTACACATGAAGGCATGTATTTTTTTGAAGTTCACATGTATAAAAACTACTGTTCAAAAATACCACACATTGGAACAATATATATATCATCAGTACACTACACACCGAATATCTTTTAGGCATGGTTTTGAAATTGCTGCAAATAAGATTTTGGTATCCAATAGTTTTCAATCTAAGATGATGGTCTCGCAATAAGATCTCAACATGAAAATAGTTTAAAAAAGAATGGCTTATTCCTGAAAAAAGAGGAATTACATTATGAAGCAAAAATGTAAGTACTTTTTTGTAGAAAACCAATTAGAAAAATATGAGTGCCAGGATTTAAAAAAAAAACAGAACACAAGGTATTTAGAAATGCCAGGAAAAACCATGGTAATTGGAATGTGGGGAAAATGGAAAAATAACTGCACTTAAAAGCGTGGGGTGCTTGATATCAATTGTTATAATTTCTTAATAGTTCTATTCTGTAATACAAAGTTAGTGTAAAAATGTAGTACAAGGGTCCCCCACCCTTTTACCACAATGACATTAATTTTCTCGTTAATCATTTTGTTCTAAGAAAGTAAGTGCTGTTTTTTTTTTCATCTTAAATACGTTTGATTAATTTTTGTATTGGGTTCAGTCCTAGGAGAGCCCACACCCTTGGCAACAAACCAAAAAAGCGCCAAGCCAGAGTGAGATGGCGGCAAGTGAATATAGCGGGACAAGGTGGATCATAATGAAAATATATGTTAACAATACAAAAATTAATCAAACGTATTTAAGATGAAAAAAAAAAAACAGCACTTACTTTCTTACGGCTGATCTTTTCCGAGTGGAGGCTACAGCATGACAGCGGATTTTAACAAAAAGCCTTGAAGGCCTCATTGTTAAGAGAATCATGGGAGTGCGGCCATAAATATTCTGCGAGGTAATGGTCGAACATACCCATTCAAAATCTCCATCCAAAACAGCACTCTTTCGTTCGTATAATCCCATTCGCTCATTACATTTAGAACATTCATAATTCAAAGCAATCAATCCTTCCTTCATACACCATTCAATCAATTTTTTTCTTACATTTCGCATTCAACAAAGTACAAAATTCAAAGGTATATCCACTCACACATACGTGCCATACTTCCAGCCCGGAGCCCAACAACAAAATGACAATTCAATATGCCCGCTGACCAAATACAAAAATTCCAGAAATAGTTAGGTTTACCATACATAATGTATCAAAGTAGAGTTACCAAGATGGTGCAATTATCACCAACCAAAATAATTTGCTCCAAGGGTGTGGGCTCTCCTAGGACTGAACCCATTCTTATATTAAGATTTACTTTTTAGTACGATTAACTATAAAAGCATTTTTTTTAAAACTATGGTGTTTCATGTATGTCAGACTGAACAGATTTCAGTACTTATGTATTATCAAAACAATCGCCAACTCTATTAATAATTCACTGAATTGACAACTCCCCCAATTGGTACTTACGTCTTATTGGCGACATTATATGAAATGAAGCACCTAGTTGGCAATTGATGCGATATTTCATAAGTACCCCCAATTTCCTGTGTTGTACATGCTGAATTGGCAACCAGGTGCTTCGTTTCATATAACGTTGCCAATAAGTTGCAATAATATATAAGTAGGGAAACCTGTGTACCTAGGGCCATATTTTTCAATGCATGCACAAAAACAGAGCCCCTGGCCTGTTTAAAAATGTGAAACTAATATGCACTCATCATTATACTAACTATCATCCAATTGTAAATATAAGAACTTAAAATATTAAATTCTGTGAAATAAAAGGTTTTAAAAAAATTCACAAATGGCCCTAGGTACAATATCATTGTACGTAGGGCCTTTCCCTGAAAGTTAGGTTTCACTCTATAATCAATAGAAAACAAGCATACACACATGAATTTAATAAAAGAAACAATATCAGCTCTCTAATACATTGATTTATCATGTAACCATTTAAATTGCAATGTGCCAAATTATTAATGAATTGCACGTATTTTGATCCAACATTTAATTTTAAAAACTGGTTCCAAAAGTGAGCTGCATACATTGTCGTTCTGAAGCATCAACAGATTATGGTTTAGACAGTTTGAACAGAATATTTCTGTTGCCAGTTTTATAAGTTTCTTCTTTATTATAAAGAAACTTATTTGAACGTGCAATATTCTTCAGAAACTTAACACTCTTGTGTTCTTTAACATCTATTACTTCTGCCATATAAAAATGTTTAGTTTTTTTTTTTTGCCTTGTATTTTTGTTAAACAAAAGTCCCCCTTTTCAATACTATCAGTTACTGTAGAATTTGCATCATCAGTGGAATGTGAGAATCTTCAATATCTGATAATTCTTATATTATCTGCATTAGGTTTTGACCATTTTATTCAGTCAGGATTTCTAGGTATCTAAAAAAGTTAGGAATTTATAATTGCTCATTAAGAGAAAAATTTAATTGAAATATCATAAAAATCTGATTTAGAATTATATTATTTTTATAACTATAAAAAATTGGGGTTTTTTTGTTAATTAAATGCATTCTTATGTTTGTATAAATAAAATAATCCTGAAAAATAACAATAATGGTAGCTAAGATATTTTTTTATAAATCAAGCATGTTGAAAGTTTCAGAACAAAATATACACTCCTCTCATTTTAATAACATCCAATAATAAAAAAACTTGACTAAATCAAAATGGTTCAGATAATTAAGACCATTTTCCTCTTTTATCATGAAAACTTTTTAATAAAATAATAACAAAGAATATTAATTGCAATTGTACCTAGGTACAAGGCAACTATGTGGCCCCAGGTACAAGACTAGGTAATTTTACACAAAATGTCTTCTGCAGAAAATCCACATGGAGAGAGGATTTATTTAAAATCTTATTTAGTACTTAATGCTACAAACAAAATTATATACAAGAAAAAATTCAAAGAAAATTTTTGACTTACTTTGTACAACAATAAAAGAGATGAGAAACAGAACTTTACTTTGGACTATGTAAGCATGTTTTACATTTATAACTAACCACAACTTTCTTTTGAAAAATTTCAAAATGAATGCCAAAGTAGGAATTGGTGTTCCAACTCACCCAACTGAGTAATAAAACTTAGAACTAGGTATTATTCAAATAAAATGGGGTGGCCCTAGGTACACAGGTCTTCCTTACTCAGATTTCTTATGTTTTTTACTTGTATGTAACATGCTTTCATACAAGAGTTTTTGTACCAAAGGTGTATTAATTTTTGGTACTTACATATTATCGCAACTTTATTGTCCAGATTATATGAAATTAAATACGTGGTTGTGTCAATTAAGCATGTACAACACGTGGAGGATCAGGGTCGCTAACTTGATGAAGTATTCGAACGTTGGCATTGTTGCGATAATATGCAAGTACCTAAATTTTCTCTACCTTCCTTTAGGACCAGTTGATTTTCTCTGTTAAGCCTAAGTCCATTTCAAAATTCATGTAAAATCCTTGCTCTGATAAAATATCCCAAAATTTATGGTTCATAATCATTCCAAATTCCATAAGTTCTAGATCACACAAGCATGATCACAGGACTTAGAAAAGGGAAGATTTTCAGATGAAGAAATTCTCTTCACGGTTATGAGAAAGAATGAAATGTATAACAGCAAGTATGATTCCTCTACTGAAATCGATTCTAATTTAGAAGAGGGAGACACTGTTGAAAATAAATGCTTTATATAGAGAGAAACAAAAACATTTGGGAAGAACGTAATTTTAAAGGAGACAACTGGTACACATCTTATCCACTTTCAGATGAACTTTTTGAAGAAAAAAAAAAAATATTGCTGGAACAATAAGAGAAAATAAAGAAATTCCAAATTTTTTTTTAAATTTAAAAAACAAAGTTTACTCCTATATGTTTAGTTTTAATAAGATAAAGGTTTTTTTAAAAATTAAGATCCCGTGAAAACATCGCACTCACACACGACTAGATTAAAGGAGTGTATAAACAATGTGCTGAATGCCCTTATAAAAAGAATAGAAAAACTAAATTTAAGAGTGAAAAATGTAATAAACATAATGTATTTTCTACTTTTCTTTCTTTTTATACAAATTTTATGGTATAATCAGAACCTAAACATCCTTGGGGGGTGAGATACCCTGCGCAAGAACTTTAGGCCATTTTTTTCGCATGAGTGATGCAGGGTTATAAGATAAATCAGTACTTACATACATGGCAATAATTGTTGGCAATACCAATTTCGCATGTGTCATATGCGCTGAATTGCCAATCATATGCTTCATTTCATATAATGTCGCCAAAAGGTTGTGATAATATGCAAGTACTGATAAATCCAATTTAAACAATGTCGAGATCAATTATTAATAAAACAAAATAGTCGTTAAATATTATTAATCAAGATCATTTAATATTTATATGTAATGTCTAAAAATAAAAAAGCATTCTTGAAATATAGATTACATTCAATTTTACTAACTAATTTTGCTCATTCTGTAATTTCTGTTCAGTAAATTTTGATTCTTTCAATATTCGAAAATGAGAGTGAAAGGAATCAAAGTATATTGAAATTGTTGAAGCTCTTTAAATAATTTTTTATGAGAACTTTTAACGCATTTTCCATAAATTTACTAATAAGCTAAAAAGGTTCTTTAAAACTTACAAGCTCTCAAATTAAACTCCTAAAAATTATAGTTTAAAAAAATAAAAAACACTTTTATAGTTAATCGAACTAAAAGGAAAAAAATAATTCTTAATATAAGAATAAAATGATTAGCGAGACAATGTCGTGATAAAAATGTGTGGGGTGACATTAATATATATTTTCTCGTTAATCATTTTATTCTTACATTATGCATTATTTTTTACTTTTTGGTTTTTTTTTTTTAAACTATAATTTATTTTTCATTTTTTAGTTCGATCTACAATAAAAGCATGCTTTTTTAAAAATTTTTAAACTATCATTTATTTATTTCCATTTTCAAAGAAAGTGGGCAATTGTTTATATTATAATAAGAAATTACTGACATGAGTGTTTTCGCTTTAGAGTTGTAACAATCTTTCAGTCACCAAATCTGGAAATGGGAAATTGTTAATCATCATGATCCTTATCAGGACAATGGAACAAAATTATTCTATTGTCATCAGTCCTTGAAAAGTGTGCAAAATTTCGAATTAATCAGACCTTTTAGAGTGGGTAAAAATATAGTTCAAAGATTCCGTTACATACAGGAGAAGCTTATGAAAGAGTCTAAAAAATTACTAATTGAAAAAGAAAATTTATTTTGTAAACTTGCCTTTTTCAAACCATGCAAGGCATTTTCGAGTTCAATATGAAAGTAAAGTTAAAATTATTAAGATGATCAACCATTCTCCTTTTATAGATCCTGTCCTTCCTCGAAAAGTGTCCTTTTTCAATATTTTAAAACAGATCTGTTAATCTCTGTATTCAGAGATGAACCAAACATGTTTCCAATATGTCGAGGAATAGTCTGAAACAAATATCACAGGAAATAACAGTTTTCAATGGTGTTTTTGGACTTTATCACAAGTAAATTGGGCAAATATAGAAAACTGTGTTGATTTTTTTATCAAAAGAAATGCCTGATATTAAAATCATTGACAATGGTCAGTTTGCAGACTGAATGTATATTTAAATTATAATAAAACTGAAACAATTGGAAAATCAACATGCTGAAATTGATAAGATGGATTGAAATACTTAACCATTTCAAAAATAAGCACATCACATAAGAAAATTTAGTTATTCTTTTTTAATTTACATTGTGCTGCCCTGGAACTAATGCACTAGTTGAGTCTTTTCAGTTAGTAATTTATGGACAAGTCAGAAATCAAGATTGAATGTTGATATTTTTAGTTGCAGTACTTATAGTAAAGATGAAAGGTAATTTTGCTCCGAAATTTCCGATAAATTATAAAATATATTGAGAAACGAAACAATGCATTTTTGTTTGAATTAGTAAAATGTTTCACACATTTACGTTGAAACTTTTCTTAAATTTTTCGTTCTCCTTTTCATTTTAAAATCTGGTCACCTTAAAAATATTCCAAAGTAACACAATTATTTGCCTGAATAATTTAAACAAAATGACTTATTATGAATCAAGTAAATTATATTACATTTATAACAGTAATCCGCCAAAATAAGGTGAATATTTATCCCATTAAAAGGTGAATATTTAGTTCAGTTCAGTTCAGTTCAGTGCAAGCACTGAAAAAGTGGAGACCTGGCTAACGCCTTATGCTCCGATAAAAATTTTGATCAGTTTCTGATCCAAGATATAACACACAGTTCGTGATTGCAGTCTATCTGTAATTTGAATTATCGAGTTGTGCTTCAACTGAGATTGAAGAAAGTAGAGTATAGAGTAACTGGAATTTTAGAATCTATTGGATGATGTCAGAAATTTTTCAACTTTTTGAACATGCTCTATTGATTTACACTTCGCTATTGAGGAATAAGACCATTCGCCGTGGTTGGAGATAAAATTTTTCAAAATTTCACGCTGTGATTTGTATTTGGTACAGTTTAACATAAAATGTTCACTAGTTTCGGGTACTTTACAATTTGCACACAAAGGAGAATCTGTTAGTTTAAAAAGGAAATATATATCATTTAACGGTAACTTTTTAACTCGCAACTTATTGATTAAAACTTCTGTATTTCTATTTTTTGCTGCCTGTCTGTTCCATTTTTTCAAGATGAGAAATATAAAAAAAATTTGTATGTCTCTTGCTCTTTTTCCATATTTCTTCACTTTTGATTTTGTGTTGTTTTTTAAAATAGGTATGTAGATCTTCATAAGTTATCCAAGAAATAATATTCCACGGCTCTGGAGAGGCTTTAGCTAATTTGTCAACTTCTTCATTAATCTCTATTCCCTTGTGAGCTGGTACCCAAATGAATGTAATTGATTGAGCTATTTGGAGGCACTGATGTAAAGTTGAACTTAAATTTAATATTATCGTATTGGATTTTCTATTAATATTTTGGATGCTTTTTAAAACTGATAAGCTGTCCGTCAAGATGATATAGTTTTCTGTTTCAGAAACCCAATTTTTTAATGCAGTCCATATGGCTATAGCTTCTGCTGTGAATATTGAAATCATGTCTTTCAGTATGAAATTTTGTCGAATTTTTTTCTTAGGGATTAAAATTCCTATTGATGTTTGATTAGTATTTTTGGAACCATCGGTTGCTATTATGATATTGTTATTAAATTTTGGCTGAATGTAATCATTAAACATATTTTGTACTATATCATCTGGAAGATCTTTGTTTTGAAATGGTAGTTCATGAGTATATATATTTATTTTGCGATTATCGTAGATTGGGGGAGGAGGGATCCATTGAAGAATATCTACTTTAGAGATGCATAATTCTTGGAGAAGGTTGATCGTCTTTTGAAAAATACTGATCTCTTTTTCTCTATATTTATAAAAATTACTATCTATATTCCAAAATAACTTTGCGTTCGGTGACCAGTCTTTTAATGCTATTTGCTTGGTTATAAATTTTTGGCAAAGAAAATTATGGCGAGAATTAATATTTCCATTCATAGACTCTGCTCTTAATAAATCCAACGGGGTATTTCTTGGGAGACCTAGGGCTAACCGTAAGGCAGCATTATAAATCGGTTCTAGTTTTTGTCTGTTGCTATTGCTAGAAAAGGAAAATAGTTGACTTCCATAGTCAAAGATAGAACGGATTGTGGCATTAATAATATTTAAAAGATGATCAGATCTTGTTCCTATTTTCGGAGAAGATAAGGCTTTAATTGCATTTAAATATTTGAATCCTTTTTGACGTAGGTAATTAATATGATTTTTCCAGGTGGTATTGGGGTCGAAGATGATACCCAGGATTTTCAGACTCTTCACTTCGGGAATAGGTTTGTCGCATATTTTAAGTAATGGAGGTATTGTGCTTCTTTTTCTGGAAAAGTTGAGTAGACTGCTTTTTCTGGAGAGGTGGATAATTTCCATTTTTTACACCAGACTGAAATTTTATTTAAAGATTCTTGCATTTCGCCTATTGTTTTATTCCAATTCGTACCACTATTATATAAAAACATGTCATCAGCATAAACCAGAAGATGGCTGTCGTGTTGAATTTCAAAAATATCTGACATATAAATCATAAAAAGGAAAGGACTTAAGATAGACCCTTGGGGTACACCATAATTGTTTGTAACGATTTTTGAAAAAATGTTTCTCCATTTGATTTGAATTGTTCTTTGATGTAAGAAGTTTTGAATCCATCGTAGTAATCTCCCAGAGTATCCAACTTTTTTTAGTTTAGAAATAAGGCCATTTGGCCACACTGAGTCATATGCTGCTTTAATATCCAACGCTACCAAAATAAAATATTCTTTGCGTTCTCTAGCCAGTATGATGTCATGTTGTAATTGAAGTAATGTATTAATGCTGCTTCTGTGAGGGTAAAAACCATGATGATTAACATGAAAAATTTTGTTTTGAAAACTGAAATCCAACATTCTATGTAGAATCATTCTTTCTAATAACTTGGCAATTACTGAGGTAAGAGAAATAGGACGGTATGACGAAACTTCCTTGGGATTTTTGTGAGGTTTTATGAAAGGTAGGATAAGTGCGTGAGTCCAGTCTTTAGAATTTGACTTGAAAACCAACTGTCATTAAATGATTTTAGAAGGAGATATATTGCTTTGATGGGGAGATGGTTTATTGATTGGAGAGAAATCTTATCATGCCCTGGACTACTGTTCTTTTGATGAGATATTGCTATTTCTAATTCTTTTAAAGAAAAAAGGTTTATTAATATCCTGGCTATTGTCCGGAATAGAAATATTTGGAATACTATCGTTGTTTCGTTTTGCGTAATATTGTAAAAAAACAGTTTGCTTGGGATTGTTCGTTTGTTAATATGGTTCCGTTATTTTCAATAATATTAAAGGATGAATAGTTAGAATTTGTTCTATTTTTAATTATTCGGATGATTTTAAAAAGAACTTTAGGAGAAGATATTTTTCGCAGGTCTTGTGCCAAAATTTTCTTTACAGGCTTTGATTGTTCGCTTAAGTTTTGCGCTTACTGCTTTATATTTTATCCAGTCTTCTTCTTTAAAGTTTTTCCTTGCTTTATTAAGGAGTTTTCTCTTTTTTGGCTCTTAAATGCCCGCATGCTGCTGTCCACCATGGAGCTCTGGAACTGATCAGGTTTTTTTCGGTTCCTTGAGATAAGATTTGAGCTTTTTTAATTTCTTTTATAATATCTATATTTATGTTTTCATTTAAATTTATATTTTGTTGAATAATATTGATAAATTTGTTCCAATTTGTGTTTTGTTTACAATTAGTAGTTACTGACCTGTTTGCTCTTTTGTAATTAATTATTATAGGAAGTGGTCACTTCCAAAATTATCAGTATTCGTGGACCAGGATAAATCATAATTTAAATCTATAGATGCTAAAGAAAGATCTATAGATGTAAAAATTCCCGATGAATGGAGATAAGTTGGACTTTTATCGTTTAATAATATTAAGTCATTTTCAATGATCCAGTCAAAAATCTTTTTTCCAGAAGCACTAGAGTTTTTTGATCCCCATATCTCATGAGACGCGTTGAAATCTCCCAATATCAAATTGTGATTATCAATATATGATGCTATTTTAGATAAATTGCTGTCTTGAAAGTTACCCGGTGGGATGTATATATTAAAAATAGTGATAGGATTTAAATCTATTTGAACTCTGACTATTAAAATTTCTAAGTCTTCACTAATTTCTGAGAATATTTTTATTGCGCTAATATCTTTATTTAAAACTATCATTAATCCTCCTCCTCTTTTGATTTCTCTATCAATTCTGAATATATTCTTATTGGGAATTGTGAAAATATCATTTGGATGTAACCAGGTTTCTTGAATTATTAAAATACTTGCTTTTGAAAGATTGGAGCGAAAAGAATATCAGGCCTCTTGTTTTTAATTCCACGTGCATTCCATTGGATTATGTTCATGATTTAAAACGGGAAAAAAAAAAAAAGGTTCGATACTACGAATTAGTTGAAAAATTCGAAAAAAAAAAAAAAAAAAAGTAGATTAATAGTGAGTTTTTAGCGAGAAAATATAAGAAAATGTGATTATTTATTTAAGTTCCTTTATTTTTTTCTACTACACGATCTAATGAGTTTCCTCTCTGTTCTGATATTTTCTTGAATCTTTTTGCCTTTTCATTCTGTTTTCTACTTATGATACAATCATCATCTTTTGAATTGTTATATTGGATGCAACTTTTTTTAAGGTGGATTCCATGGTATTCATTAGGGAAGAAAATCGTAAATTTATTTGTGCGACCACGGTATTCAGTTCTGACGTGAAGAGTTGTACTATTTGTTCTAATTTCTTTTCGAATATGTTATTGGTTTCTTCAAATTTTATTTCTAGTTTCGCTAACTTTTTTTTTTTTCAAGATTTTCTATCTTCTCTGTTTGATCATTATATGTTTTGGCCGAGTATGATGTTTTTTTTTTTCCCTTTGGAATTTTTCAACTGCTTCGTTTCTCGAGATTTGTTGTTGTACTTTAATTTTTAATATTTCAATTTCTTCTTTATATCTTTTGCAATCTGTATCATTAGCTTCATGTCCCTCTCCACAAGAGCTGCATTTTTTTTATTTGTATTTCTTTGCATTCGTTTACAGAGTGGTTCAGTGAACAAATTCGGCATTTTATTGCGCTTCTACAAAATTTTTGAAGGTGTCCAAATTTCCAGCAGTTTGTGCATTGCCTAGGTTTTTCATAGTAAAGAGTAGTTTTAATCATTTCAAATCCAATAGGAACTCTTTCGGGAATACTGCATCCAATTTGGGTAACTTTAACTGTTTTGATCGGTTTAAATCCAGACTCCGTTTTTGGTAAAGCGTTGGATATCAAAAATTGCGTAATTGTAATTTTCTAATTCCGATTTAATGTCGTCTATTGTATATTCTGTGTCTATTCCGTGCAATATATAACTAGTGGTTAGGCCAGTAAAGGATAATCTTGTACTTATTTTTACTCTATTAATTTCTTTAATTTTTAAAGCTTCTTTGGCGGTCTCGCAATTATTGGTTTTAATTATGATCTCACTGTTTCTTGTTTTGCTTATACTTAGAATATTTTTTTTAATTGTGAACTCTTTCATTATATTTTCTTTTAGTTTAAGAGGATTACTATTCTGAAAGCCATTTTCCGATTTTAAGAAAATTGTAATATTTGGCAACGTGCTTAAGTTTTGTCTTTCCGCAAACTTGGTCAATAATTCTATATCTGTGAGATTACACCTATATTTATTGAATGAAAAAGTTGAATTTTCGTGTTCCACTTCCATATTATTATTTGGGTGAGGGTAGTCACCCATTTTGTCTTCTCTATTCCAATACTCAAAATTGTATAAATACACTATCTTGTGTAAATAATTAAATTAAAAGCTCTCTTATCCGAAATAGAAGAAAAATTATATGAACTAAATTTCAATACAAAATAAAAATTCAAAACGATCTCACCCGCTCGAATCCGCTTGAAAAGTCAAAAGTATTTAATATTATTAGCACACTTTCACTCCAAAACAAACCTCCAAAGTCAAAAACTCGTGAATATTTATCCTATTAAATTTTTCGCGTTCAAAGGCAGTTACTTAAGAAATACACATGAGTACATTTAACTCAAAAAATCAAAACAATCTTGTACTCATGTGTTCTTCCGCGGGTAGCGTGGTAGATACAAAAAATAGTTCGGAAGATTTATGAGAATTAAATTTGTTGTTAAGCCCCAATTATCAAAATATGTAGCCGATATATTAAAAGAGTTTCTGCAATCCTGAATATCTTTTTTAATTTTTCCGAAAGCATTAATTAGCATTTTTGGGGATTTTGAGTACATATAAGGAATCAAATTCAATCAAGGCATGCGGTCAAATCTGACGCAAACATTCTCATTTCAAAATGAGTATGTTTACGTACTCATTTTTGAGTAAATCTTTTTTCTCCGTGTTTATAGAACAATCTGGACAAAGCCAATTTTTAATTTTTGACCCATTCTTAAAATTGACGCATTTCCAATGGTATCAGTAACTGCAATCATCTCACTGAACTATATTTTTTTAAGTAATTGCACTTTCACAATGATTGCAACGCCAAAAGTTTTGTTTCAATGTAATTAATTTTTCTACTTCTTCCCAAGCTTGTGTAGTAAATAATTATTGTACAGATAGGTCAAATCATAATTTATAATAGAATCCGTAATTTCATTATCAGGTCTTAAATTCTGTACACTAAAAAGAAAAGTTTTAAATTTTCACTCCAATAAATGTTTTTTTTTTTTTAACTTTGATATAAAGGTACATATTTTTATGTGTGGCTCGCGAGATTATAATATTTTTCCGAAGTGGCCCGCAAGGTCATTTGAGTTGGACACCCCTGGACTAAGGATTTAACCAAAGCGCTCTTTTGCGGTTAATGAACTTGGAAATCCGAAGTTCTGGAACGAGCCTCTCAAATAAACAATAATAAACCATGTCATTATTCCCCACCACCACAAAACAGAACAAAAATAAAAGCTCCTTTTTCCCAGGACATCGTAACAGCAGGGCCGGCGCTAGCAGTTTCGCCGCCCCGGGCAAAGAGGTAAAATGCCGCTCGTTTCTAATAAACATTAAAAGGGATAATCTAAACCCACCCACGCTTACTGGTAAAATAAAACGTGAGCAAAAAACTTGCTATCAATAATGTTGAAGTTTTGATTAGCAAAAAATACTCTTTTATTAATTTATGCTTTTGGCACTAAATTAAAATTAAGGTTGCACAAAAAAATAACAAAGAAAGAAAGAAAAAAAGAGTCATTTCTAGTGTATAGTTATAGAGAATAAAGAGATTAAAAAAATACTAAAACAAATTTTAGAACCACTAAATATTAAAACTTAATTACATATTAAAAATACATTTAATCTTAGAGTTAAAACTGATGATGGCTGGGTGAGTGTTGGCAGAAAACCTTTTTTGATTTTATTGATCACGAAATTGACAAGATCAGCGAAAGGTGCGATCACGGTGTTTACGCTCCGTGCTCCTCTTCTTTTTTGCGAATATTTGGAATAAGTATTGATATTTTTGGAGGCAATTGAGCCAGTCGTTCTACAGCTCTTTTCAGAGCTGTTAGTGTAGAGCGACATCCAATTATTTTTCCCCACCTTTTACGTTTACGACCATGGAAATGAACACTGACTACCACATGCCCTCGGACTCAAGATCACCCTCAAGGCCTGCCACTCCCGTACCAACTGCTACTTGTCAAAGACATCAACAATTGGCTGATGAAATTCAAAAATTCACTCTCCTCATCCAAGGACTCAACTCTACTCTAAAATCGCTCACAACCTACGGAAAGTTCAACACTGAAGACCCTGTCGTTGCCTCCCTCCAGACCCAGCTGCATGAATACACCCGAGTCTACAATATAGCGGTAAGTGAGTATAGCTCTCTTCCTCCTTGTGACGCTCTTGGCTGCCCTATCCACGGAACTCCCTCTGAAACAAATTCCCACAATGAAACCTTTAATGATAATGGAGCAGAACCTATTAAAAATATTTCTCAAAAAAGGAAAGAAAACGACGATGGCTTTATTACGCCACCGCTCAATAAAGTAAATAAACTAGCAAACTGCTCCAGTCAACTTAATTTTAACATAGAACTCAAAAATAAATTTCTTAACTTAAACGAAGAATCTGTTGAAATTTCCACTGAAAATGCCTCTAAAAATGATAACACCAACAACCCCCTTCAACAAACCTTCAAAAATCTCCCGCCTCCAGTTATGCTAGCAATTCAAAAAAATTATATCGAACAAATGAAGGAAATAACTGATAAGTTGCCCTTCGTCAGAGGAAAACTAACTGGCGAATACCTAAAATTATACACTGATACTCAAGAACAACAACATAGATTAATTCACCTCCTAGAAATTTTAGACTATGAATTCCACGTTATCCCCTCTAAGGCCGAAAGACCAATTAAAATCGTGATAAAAGGCCTACCCCGTGACACTCCCCTATCTAATATTCACGATGAACTCGAAACCCTAGGATTTACGATTGACAAAGTTTCTCAACTAACTGGACGAATAACTAAACAACCCCTCCCTATTTTCCTAGTCACGCTCCCCGCAACCTAGTTAACTCAAAAATTTTGACCTAAATAAATTATGTTATCTCTCTGTCAGAGTTGACGGATATGAGAGTAAGGGAGTCACTCAATGTTTTTCATGTAACAAATTTAACCATACTGCAGAAAATTGTCACCACAAACCCAGATGCCTAAAATGCGGTCTGAATCATCAGACCAAAGAATGTGAAATTCAACGCGTTGAGCAGATGTTCTGCATTAATTGCCAAACCTATGGCCATATGGCCAATTATACAAAAAAATGCCCCCAATTCCCCAAACCAAAAAAAAGGCTCCAATAACACTAACTCAAAAAATACCTATTCTAATGTAATCAATAGCATCGTTAGACCAAATGTTTCCTATGCAAGTGCAGCCAAAAGTAAACTCTCAAATAACTCTCATATCCCTCAACAGATGGAGACAGGCAACAGTGGAAATTCCTTCGGTTCTATCCAGACTCAGGCCAATCAAGTTAAAATTCCCCAATCACCACCCAAAGTCATTCAAATAATCCTAATTTTAACATAATTAATCAAACCATCCAAGGAATCATACAAGCTTTATCAGCCCTCACTGTTCAAATTAATAATATGAGCCTTGCTGCTCCCCGTAAATTTAATAATAACAATAATAAAAAATAAAACTAAGGAAGAAAGAAAACAACAGATGTTCGCCCTAGTAGAGGCTATCTTCGAACAATGCGATGATTAGTCTACCAATGCTTGGCCTTAGTCTGATATCTTGGAATGCAAACGGCATCCTAAATAAAATTCTTGAATTTAAACTCTTCGTAGAGAAAGTATAGTCCCGATGTTATTTTAATTCAGGAAACACATCTGAGACCTGTACACAAATTCAGCGTCGCAAACTATAAATGCTATAGAAATGATCGCATCACGGACGGACCGGCTTCCGGTGGCACGCTTATCTTAATTAAAAAATCTATTCCCCACTTTAATACCCCCACCCCGCAACTCTACTACATTGAAGCGACTACGGTCACCATTAATCCTCCTAATTTTGACCCCCTCACTATCACCTCTATCTATGTTCCCCATCACTCCGATAAATACCTTTTACTCTTGATATTGATACTATTATGCAAGTCAACAGTCGTGTGATTTTTGGCGATTTCAATGCCACACACAATACGTGGAACAGCTCTCAAAACTCGACCAGAGGTACTCATCTAAAAAATTATTGTGATTCTACTGACTTTGAAATTATTTTCCCTGCTACTTCAACTAGATTTGGCTACGGTACTCAAAATACTCTTGATTTTGCTATTGTTAAAAATTTTAATTTTCCATACTCCATTGAATCACTGCCCGAACTCTCCTCTGATCACAACCCGGTTTTTCTAAATTTCTCTTTCTCCTTCCCCATTCATCAAGTAAATCCTAGAGCAGTTACCACCTGTTGGCATCTCTTCAAAAAATGTTTAAATAACAAAATTTTAATCGAAAATTATCCTAATATCAAAAACCCCCACATCCTTGAAAATAAAATAGAAGATTTCACCGAAGCCGTTCGCTCCGCCCACACGGAAGCCTCCAAGCCAATCACAAACACTCATCACTCGTATACTCCTAATCACATTAAAAACCTCATTTTCCTTAAAAATCGCGCACGTAAACTTTATCAAAACACTCTTAATCCGATTTTTAAAACAGAAACAAACAGATTACAAGCTAAAATCAAAAGAGAGCTGAAAAAACACTCACAAGAAACATGGAAGAATAAATTAATAGCTCTAAACACTCAAGACAATAGCTTTTGGAATATTCAAAAAATCTTCAAACACAAACGCGTTGACATTCCCGCTCTAAAAACTAACTCTGGCATCGCCATTACTGATGACCAGAAAGCCAATTTAATTGCTGACACTCTTAAAGATAACTTTACACAAAATACTAGGCCAAACAATTACAACTCCACGATTGACTCTGACGTCACGAGCACGCTCGAAAACTTCTTCTCTTCTCCCCCCTCCATCCCCATCTCTCCTACTAATCCACTCGAAGTTTCTGACTATATCAAAAAGTTAAAAATTAGAAAAACTCCAGGCAAAGATAACATTACAAATAAAATGATTCGTAACTTTTCACTCAAAGATTTAATCATTCTAACCTACCTCATCAATAAAATCTTAATTCTTAGGCACTTTCCGCAAAATTGGAAAATTGCAGTCATTTTCCCTATTAAAAAACCTGGAAAAAATAGTAATCTAGCTCAAAGCTATAGACCAATTTCTCTCCTTTCTGTCTTTGGTAAAATTACAGAATACATTATTCTAAATAGATTAAATACTTTCATTTTAAATTCTGATTTTATTAACCCAAATCAATACGGTTTTACGAAAAAACTTTCTACTAACCACCCACTGCTAAGGATTACAGAAAAAGTCTCTTCTGGTTTTCAGAGAGGCAGATCCACTGGAGCTGTCTTTCTGGACATTCAGAAAGCCTTTGATCGTGTCTGGATCAGTGGGCTTATTTATAAGCTTATTAAATATAACTTCCACCTTCTATTATTCACATCTTAAAATCTTATCTTGTTAATCGACACTATCAGGTCAGAGTCAACAATACGCTTTCAGATATACATCACATTAACATAGGCTGCCCTCAAGGTTCCTTGTTAGGACCAATTTTATTTAATCTTTACATAAATGATATGCCCACACACCCGCACACAATGCTAAACCTCTACGCAGACGACACTTGTATTACAGCCTGTTTTAAAAATCATAACACCATCACTAATGCTCTTAACAAACACCTCTCACTCCTGGAAAAATTTTTTAATGATTGGAAAATAAATATTAATGTTGACAAAACGGTTGCTGTTCTTTTCACCAGGAGAAGGGAAACCTTGCACACCGCCCACTCTTTATTCCACACCGCTCCGTTGGTCTCAGAATACTAAATACCTTGGCGTAATTTTAGACAGTAAATTAATTTGGAAACAACATATTTTACACGCGCGAAATAAATTCCGGTATGCACTCAGATTAA